>JAQMYF010000014.1:14342864-14369158 GCA_030014195.1 Neosilurus mollespiculum | reverse complement strand
CTGGCGCCCATCTCAGCCGACTCTGGGCGAGGGCGGGGTACACCCTGGACAGCTCGCCAGGCCATCGCAGGGCCTAATTGTTGCTCATCCTTACTTTAATTTGTTATGTACAAATGACTGAGACTTTTGGTACAATTATTAGCTTAGGCAGAAAATTAGAATCAGACATCACAGACATCAAGTCAAATACCAAGGTGATCCAAAAAAGGAGCACAAAGAACAAAATTCTGAAGAATTTACTACCAAACTTCCTAAAATATCCTCTATATTTGGAATGCT
Organism: Neosilurus mollespiculum; assembly: GCA_030014195.1. Taxonomy (NCBI): domain Eukaryota; kingdom Metazoa; phylum Chordata; class Actinopteri; order Siluriformes; family Plotosidae; genus Neosilurus; species Neosilurus mollespiculum. Next base: position 14,368,879 of record JAQMYF010000014.1, on the reverse strand, counting down.
GTGCCCTGTCAGCCGTGAAGGATACAGTGTGTCCAAGTTAACAGGTATGTTTGTCTCTCACAGTGGACACTGTTTTCCTGCTAATGTTTACAAGATAAAAAGTTAACTGTGTTATGCTAGTTAGCTATTTAGTTAGTTATTTATTTTGATTTACGATGTATTATATCCACCATATGAAAGAGTAAATCAAAATTTTTTCACTTTTTAATTATGTCATTACACACTTGGCAAAATATAATTCGAATACCACTGGTTTACAGTCAAAATGCTTCTGAAATAAATATAGTAAAACTTTACTAAAGTTTGGGCCGCTGGGAATGAAAAATACTTAGGACCCTACTTAGGAATCATGAAGGATGGGTGAGTTATAGAGGGAATCTGAATTTTAATCAGAAGTCACTAAATAATACTTTTACTGATAGGAATACATCTTGGATAAATTATGCTCTCTGATTTGTCAGTGTTTTATTCTTCAGATCTCGAGGGACACGTTAATTTTTTTTGTTTGTTCTGACGAAGACATTCCTTGTACTTATGTGAACAGTGCAGATAAGTTCTGCTATGTTTGTAGTGACTTTTGCATCACAGAAGCGCAGTATAACTGCTGTGGTCAAGAAAGCCTGTCACCTTTACTTTGGGTGTAAAATTGGGGATTAGGACATGAACTGTGCCCCACACATTTGTTGCAACAATTGTGCAACAAATCTTCACTAGTGGTTGAAGAGGAAAAGGAAATCAATGGTTTTTACTGTGCCAATGATTTGGAGGGAGCCAACTGATCATATCAACCATTGTTACTTCTGCACGGTACCTCTACTTGGGAAAGGTTTGACAAAGAAGAAAAAAATAGACTGTGCAGTTCCATTTAATGAATACAAAAGCCAGGCCAAGAGGCACCAAGTAAACACTGAATAAGAACTGATCTCTGTACTTATATATCTATTTATAATGTTTGTTTTTTTTACTTTTGTAACAAAATTAATCTAATATATTACCATTCTGCTTATTTTAAAGTGTTACAAAAAGAGAACTGATGAAATATTATTATATAAATAATCAGGGAAAATACAATTAATTAGATATTAGTTAGAAATTATGAAAAAAAAATATGGTTATGATTTATCCTAAAAACTCTAACGTAGCTATCAACACAATATAATTATGTAAACATAAAATGTTAAAAAAAAGATAAAAAACTTAATATCTTAGAAACAGTAGCCAATCAACCAGTTTTATTGTAATATTTGAATTCAGCATGCCAAAATCCATAATAAACCACACCTTTTATTTTCAAAGCAGACAATTTCTGAAAATATGTATGCCAGTGTGATTCTAGGAATAATTTAGAGAGTTTTTTGAAATCCATTGCCAGACTCTTGGCATCCACAACTTTTTTTCTAAAGGCCATAGGAAGGCTCTTTAGATCTGATGATGACACCATATACTTCAATCACAAGGAAAACCCCAGACCATAGATGTCAGACTTAAATAAGTCAGATTCCACTTGCAGGACATTCCAATCACTGTCACCTAATTTTAAATACCTCATTTTAATTTTGCTGACTTGACGGTGTGATAAATATAAGGGTATATTACCTTTTCCACATGACTGCTCTGTTTTAATTTCATCATTCATTCATTTTCTGACCCACTTAATCCTAATTAGGTTCACGGGAAGGCTGCCGCCCATCTCAGCTGCGAGGGAAGAGTACACCCCGGACAGCTCGCCAGGCCACCAAAGGGCAGAAACACGCTGACGGCAACTCAGTGTCAACTTTTACATGCCTCTCACCACAGACAGTGAGAGACATGGCTGGCCTTTGATAACCCAGTTGGCTGCACTGGGGGGACAGCAGTGACAACTCGGTGATAGTGGGCCTTGAACCTCAACCTTCGGATCAGTAATCCAGCACCTTAACACCAGACCATCACTGTCCGCTGTTTTAATTTTATTTTAAATTTAAATTATGACAATGACTATGACATTTTCATTTCACCTTTGGAGTGAATCACATTTGTCTACATGCACTGTATCAAAGAGTGTGAAATGCTTGCTTATTTAAATATGCTGAAAGAATTACCTTTCCATTGGTGCTTATTTTTAAGATGCAGCAGTTCAAGTGGAATAAAACACCTTTCATTCTAGCACGGCAGCTGGAGCCAATCTCATCCTGAAAAGTTTGACAAAACCAACCATTTACACTCACATTCCCACCTGTGGGCAATTTAGTGCAGCCAGTTGAGCTAATGTGCATGTCTTTACACTGTGAGAGGAAACCCAGGCAAAGAATTAAGAGGAACTCACACAGGAGGCCTTTGGCCGAGATTCGAACCCCAAACCTTCTTGCTGTGAGTCAACAGTGCTAACACTAAGCCCCCCCAACTTCAATTCAATTGAAAGAAAAGAAAAGATGCAGTGTGTCAAAGCATTTTTATGTGCTGCTCTTGGAATTATTTATCACCCTGGGAACAAGTTGTTGTTCTTGGAAAAGTTGAAACAACTAAGCACACACATCTGGATGACAGCCCCCCACCCCCCACCCCTCCCCCCCCCTCCAAAAGGAGAAGGCAGAGAGAAAAGAGGACTGAAATGGACTGGGAGGAGGGGTATGGATGGAAACAGTTGCTTAGAGGTTGCAAGCTTAATATTTGCTCTATGTAGCCTACTGAAGAGGAAAAACTTCATCACACACACACACACACACACACACACACACACTGGCATATAATTTTATTTTCAAGTTTTTTTAATTTTTATGCTCCCACCAATATGCAGGGGCATATATTGTTGTCTTGTTCCATCCTTCTGGAGCATATCTCCTTAAGTACAACAATGATACCAAACGTGGCATATGAATGCATCTGTAGATGGAGGAGTGTCACATACCTGTATAATGTCCCTTGACCTTTGACCTCCAACATAAAAAAAATGCTTGTTGGATGATAATAACTTTTATCTTTAGCTTATGACAGGGACATGTGTGTACCATGGACACTTCCTAGTTTTTGTTTTTTCTGTGATAGAGCTTTGTTCCACTTAATTACACACACTAATAGTGAATAGAACTTTGTGGCCAATCCTCCTGAAACATGGTCAATACATACTCACAACTTAAAAACCATTTGGCTTTGTCTTGACGCCATACTGATCATGGTATAATCTGTCAAAATAAGCTAGAATGAGCCACTGAAATGCTTGTCAGCAGAATGTCACAAGGAAAGTCACAAGAACACTGCATTACGTGTCAATGTATCCTCGATTCCAAGGTTGTGGAGATGGTACAATGACACAGGCAGCACCAATGCCCGTCCACATGTTTCCAGACCCCACGCCTCACCACCTCACAACAGAACCACCATATTCGTCTACTACAGCCTGACATGCAGACCAGAGGCAGTTTATGTATCGACGTCCAAGTCGGGAACTGGTGCTGACACCTCAGCGCATGTGTCTGCAATGGGCAAGAGCATATCTGGGCTGGAATGCTCTCAGATGAAACAGGGTCGTGTTTTCTGATGATTCATATCTCAAACTGAGTGTTGCCGACGTAGAGTTTTATGCAGATGCTAATATTGTGGAGCCGCTGAGGTGGACCACGTGTCATGGTTTGGGCTGGAATCAGCAGAAGACACTACACACAGAGAGAATTCAACCTGTGTGTGATGCCAGAGGAGGTGATATAAGATACTGACATTTGTGATCCAGAACTGCACTTAAGTTGGGGGCACAAACTCTGATTAATCTAAATTAGATTTTTTTTTTGTTAATGTCCTAAAAACTGTATTATAAATTATAAAAACGGAATCATTTTGTTTAAACGTAAATCTTAAGCTTGTGTTGAAACTTGTATGCCCAAGTGTTGTGTTGGAAGTTTGAGTCACTATAAATATGTAAAGGGTAAGTAAGTGTGTCCATGCAGTATAAAAACTGAAAAATAAATCTGACAAGTTGACAGATCACTACATTCAACTACACCTGACTCACAAAAATCCCACATAATTTGTATTACTCTCTTTATTGAAGATCTAAGCTCAAATGAAAAATTCAATACGAAAGCCAGTACACCCTGAAGAAGAGCTGTGTGTACAATCATGTCAGAGCTCTTTCAAGAGTAAAGTAGAAAAGAATTGTCATTCTTAGTCACTAAAACATCCAGAAAAACCAAAACTTTAGTACCTATTAAAAGTGCAAAAAATATTCAGCACTTAAATTATTATGTCATCTAATGAAATAATAATCCACAGATTAGATGCTCATGTGGCATTAACTTTTTGGTTTCAGGAAATACTGTAAGCTTTCCAACAATGAGATGCAGTAGAGAGACATAAAACAAATGCCTAAAAACAAAAGTGCAACATTTTGTTAAGGTCTAATTAATACTTAAACTAATTATTTACATACAAACTTGGAAAGGTGTTTTTACATAATGGAAAAAGTTGTTGAAGGAAATGTTTGTACCTCATCTTAAGATATCAAGTGTCTGTGTAATATATGCACATCCTGTTTTTCCCACATGTTGGTGATCCAGTACAAGCCTGAAGGCATGTAGGCAGTGAGTCAGCGGACACAGAAGGTACCGTAGGTCTATCTTCAAAAAGTTAAGGTGAAGTGGGAGTGTTTAGTTTGCCTCAAGGGAATGTTCTGTTTTTGACTGGATTACAACAACATCTACAATAATGACCTACACCTGCAATGCAGTCACCGGGGTAAACACGTACATATATGCAGTAGAAACAAATATTTTGTACTTCTCAGTTAAGTAAAACACTGGCTATAAGGGAATGAATTCCACAACAGAAGTTTAAATCACAAAATATATATAATAATAATATATAAATACTACTACTACTACTACTACTACTACTACTACTAATAATAATAATAATAATAATAATATACTGTAGTAATAATAATAATGACAAAAAGTTTTACTCTCTAATGGACTGGACCAAAAAAACCTTTTGCTCAGTCTTATATTTTTACTTTTGCACACCCCAAGCATCTAATCAATTATGTGTATTCCATAGATGAAAAAACTGAAGGGATCATGAACTGAAACAATCGCAAAAAGCTAGAAAAGATTTTTTCCCCCCGCTAAAGAAATGTTGAGGCTGAAGAATGACTTAGCAAACCCATGGCGGGGGTTTTTCACATGTCGGACCACTGCACTGCAGTGTTTACCACTACACCTCATTTAACACATTTACTACACCCGAGTCAACACATTAGTTTGTACCAAAGCTTTCATGGGCTAAATTAGCAAAACAAGTCTTTGTAGATCTGGAGTCTAGCAAGGCCTGATTTTTAAAAGGTCCAGGAGTACACAGTAAACATAACAGGGATTCAGCTGTTGACATAACTGAAGACCAGAGATTCAGTATATATAAGTTCAGTTGATTAAATAAAAAGCAACAGCAACAAATAAAAAAGGACGAATACTATTTTAAATACATTAAAAAAATACTATTTACTATAGAAATACTATTTTTAATACATTTGAATTAGCGAGGCATGATGATATTGAGGGGCTTTGAGTCCAATAATTTCACTGATCAGTGAGGTCCATTGTTACCTGTATATGACAAATAAACCTAAAACTTGAAACATGATCTGCCTCACAGCAAGAAGGTACTAAGTTCAAGTCCCAGATCCAACTTTTAATTGCACAGATATTAAAGGAGCAAATACATTGTACAAATAAATCGATTAAAGGCAGTTAAAGGTTTCCATAGTGTGTGAAAATCCCTTACATCAGTTAGATACTTCAAGAAGTTTAGAAAAAACTAAACTTGTTTCAAAATAATTACACAGTACTTTATCAATGATATAAAAATATGTGTGTGTGTGTGTGTGTGTGTGCGTGCGTGCGTGCGTGCATGTGTGTGTGTGCGTGTGCATGCGGCAAAACACATGAAGGCTGTATCCTCTTGTGGACTTTTAGAAGGCACTGTGTGCAGTAGAGCTTTTTATCTGCTCATCCTCATTAATCTTTACTATCAGAGTTAAGAGGTGTCCGCACTATAGTCAATGCTGGCTCCTATAAACCATAGACAGATAAAAATAATCAGCTACAATAAAATTATTGCACTGCTTTAAAAAAAAATTTCTAAACTCAAATAACAGTAAAAGTAATATGTGTAATGTGTAATTTGATTTAATTTTTCTTTCTATAAAACAAAAAGTGGATTTCAGGAAAAACTGGTATACAGTATGACTTTACAAATACAATGCACTATTATTATTTACATAGGCATCATTGAAATACAGTTTTTAATTTAATTTTTAATGGAGCATTGAGCAAAACCGATCTTACATATGTAAGAAATAGGAAATACATAAGGAATAGGGCATTTTGTTGGAAAATAATCAAATATCAGTGATTTTTAAAAAGCCTTTTTAAGTCAGTTAACAGAAGGAGTTTATAAAACTTTGACTGGATATGTTGTCTATTGTCTGATGAAACAGGCACTAAACACTCAAGGTGGGATTGATATAAAAAGAAAGATGGCTATAATGAAAAGAACCTCATCACAATAGTAATAATTTTCTCCCTCTGGAAAGCTTGTTTGGGTATACAACTGGTATGTAGGCTGTTAGCATCATGAGACTCTGACTCCATGAAATGCCAGATCATTTTAAATCAAAATCTGGCTCCTGTGCCAAGAAACTAAAACTGGGTTATCACTGGTTCTTTCAGCAGGACAGTCAGTATGTTTACGCATAGTTAAAATATAGTTCTTGTCCCAGTATATAAGCACAAGATAGGACTCGATTTATCAGTCAAAGTATGATCAGAACTCCTACTATAGATGTTGATATGCCCCCTTTTAGCTTGTTTATACTGGGCTCTCTCTGCATGACATATTACATCACAGGCACAAACAGTTGACACGTAGAGGTGTGAATTGGACTGATTTACAGCTCTGTATATTTCAAATATTTAAACTGTATGCATTTTTTTCCTTTTTTGGAATGAGATGCATAGAGATAATTTCTGTTATGCGACATGCTGTGCTCTCTTTCCCCCTTCTAACCAAGGTTTCCATGTACTGGCTGTATCTCTTTACTTAAACAACTCTTTAAAGAATATGACTCTAAATCCTAAGAGTACAGCCTCCACTTGTTATATATTTATTGCATAACTGTCATGGGTAAACACAACTCGATACCATTGTGTCGGCAACCATCACTGAGGGTCCGGCTCAGTCTGAAGTACACAGACACTCAAAATATGTAAACTTGAATTTCAAAGATGCCACATGAACTAGACAATCTGTTGTTCTATCTGTTTGGTGATTTGTTTAAAGGTCAAGATGGTGGTGATCGTGGCCTTGTCAGGCTGTATCTTTCAGTTCACCAAAGGTATTTTACATTTGATGAGCCGTCACATTGACCCTGAAGCAAGCGACCCAGCCATACTGTACTTAATGCTGTATGTGTGAGACCAGCCATATAGGAAAAGGACAAGCGTCTTTCTTTCAAGTAGGGTCACAGTTCTAGGTCAAGGTCACAGTGACCTAATGCTGGTACACCACATACCACCTTACCACCCTACACATATCCACCAAGTTTTAGGCAGGTGCTGTTGACGATTTGCAAGTTGCAGAGACACACGCAAGTCCTGATATTTATAGGGTGTTTTTATTCACATTTCTTGCAGTGAACCAATTTGAAATGTTATTGTAAACTTTTAAAATATAACTTTTAAGACAGTTAAAAGTGTCACTTTAAAAAGTGTGAGAATTTACAGAAGTAGAGTGACAGTACTTAAAATGCCACTGACAGATTAATTAATGCTAAAAGTGAAAATTTAACAAATGTGAGTGAAATCGCTGAAAAAACAGGTTATGAGAATGGGGGAAGATGTTCATTCAATTGTTTAATAGTGTAGAAAAAAAAAAACAATCACAGAAATGCCACAAAACTATTTTCATTTAGCATTCCAACCTTCTGGCTTTAGGAAACACTTACAAAAATAAAAAAGAAAGAACACTGTAGTCAATTTCAACTGTTTTTAAAGATCGAACAAAAGTAAGAAATGTGGAATCACTCAATTCTGAGGTAAATATTATGGCTTCACCAGCATCAGTTTCAGCGTCATCATCCTGTCCAATGCAGATTCGTGACTCATCACTGAATCTCACTCTCATCCAGTCACCCACAGTCCATGATTGCTTTTCTTTAGCCCACTGAAACCTTGCATGTTTTTTCTGTTTAGATGTTAATGATGGTTATTGTTTGGCTTTTCTGGATGTAAATCACATTTCTTTTAGGTGATTTCTTACTGTTCGGTCACAGACACTGACTCCACTTTCTGCCCGTTTGTTCCTCATTTGTTTTGTTGTTTATTTTCTGTTTTTCAAGGCAAACTGCTTTAAGTTTTCTATCTGGACGCTTTGACGTCTTCCTTGGTCTACCAGTATGCTTCTGTTTTACAACCTTCCCATTTGATTTGTACTTGGTCCAGATTTTAGACACAGTTGACTGGTAACAACATTCCATGAAGATTTACCTTCTTCAAGAAGTTTTATAATCCTCTCCTTTGCTTCAACTGACATCTCTCGTGTTGGAGCCACAATTTATGTCAATCAGCTTGTTTCAGCAACTTACTAAGGTGTGCAGGCGCTCTTTTTTTTTTTTTAACTGTAGACTAATTAGCAGATGTAATCGGATACAGGTGTTTGTTTTGGAACCTGGTGTACACGGTGAATGCATAGTATTTTCCTCAGAGTTGAGTGATTCCATATTTTTTTCCCTGTGTTTGAAAAACAGTTGCAATTGACTACAATGTCCATTCATTCATTCATTTTCTGAACCAAAGCCTCCCCTAATTAGGGTCGAACCTAATTAGGGTCGCAGGGAGGCTGGCGCCCATCTCAGCTGACTCTGGGCAAGGGCGGGGTACACCCTGGACAGCTCGCCAAGCCATCGCAGGGCCAACAGTCACACAATCATTCACACTCACACTCACACCTAGGGGTGATTTGGAACAGCCAACTATTCTACTGTGCATGTTTTTGGACTGTGGGAGGAAACCGGAGTACCCGGAGGAAACCCACGCAAGCACAGGGAGAACATGCAAACTCCACACAGAAACGTGCGAGCTGGGAATCCAACCCAGGACGTTCTTGCAGTGAGGCGGACTACAATTTTCTTTCTTTTTTATTTTCGTAAATGTTTCATAAAGCCGGAAGGTTTGAATGTAAAAGAAAATAGTTTTGTGGCATGTCTGTGATTACGTTTTTTTCTACACAATTAAACAATTGAATGAGCATCTTCCAAGAGTGGTGATTCCATACTTTATGCCAGGGGTTGTACTATAGTTACCAGTGTCCAGAGAAAAGAAGGCAATAATGGCAAGTGACTCTCATCATGAGAGCCTTGATATCATCAGCCTTGATATCTCAAAGTAGATGGAAGAAGTTTTAGTGGAAGACAATGCAGAAGCTGATGAGCCAGAAATGGCACAGGATAAATAACCATACTGGTTTAAAATTGCAGCTGGAAAAAGGTAATGAACAAGCCCAAGAGGAAAGGCAGGCAGTTACAGGACTATGGGTGGATATCGGCTGACTGTATAACACCAAATGGCTTGTAACTGATATTTTATAAGTGATATTTTCCTCTGTCACTATAGCAAGAAATTATGGCATTATAGTTACAGAAAATGAGGGGATTGTCATATGCCCAGTTTCAAGTTAGAAGGTAGATCATGGAAGATGATGTTCCACCTAAATCAACATTCTTGATCAGCAGAAATTATTCGTTTGTTTATGGTTCTGAATAATATTGATAGAGAATAAGGTTGTGTCACATAGCAAAATACTAGCAATAATAATAGCAATATCCTTATGTCCACTCCTCAGGCATTACCTGTTCTTGTTTTTCAGGGATTTTGAGACCGTGGCACTTCACTACAGATGTAAACAAAGAGCTGACACCCCCATGCATGTGGGGACTGCTGTGGGTTTTAGGCACCTCTGACTCCTCTGTGCTGCAGTAGTTCCCATTTATTCTTGTAGTGTTGCAGTGGCTTCAAAGTAATCCGTGCTGAAATTCTCATTGCAGAGCCACGATGACACTGATGGCATCCAGTTGGCTTGTGAACATTGTACATTTTAGTTCCACCTTTTACGCAATTTTAGTTCATTTGGAAACTTATATACACTCACATCTTTGGCAGGGGTATTTGAACACCCTGCTGCCACACATCGATAAGGCATTTAAATAATAATAATAAATTATCTGCATTTGACAAGTTCATACTCTTAAACATGTATCTGAATAATTTATGCAAAGTACCTCAGCTGTTGACAGGGACCCTTTAATACAGTAAAGTGTCACTTAAAAAACTTGCAAAACAAGATATCATCTGTTTCACCACATTGTGAACAGATCACCATTCTGTGTTTTGCTACCACCCAAAGAAACACAGTTCAACTCTTTTAACTGGTAAATCATGCACTCTCTTTCATCAGTGCAAAAATGAATAGGTTTAGACCTAACTCCTCCCTCTATGTCAATACTTCTGTTATCTCCGGGTCAAAGCCCACCGCCAAAACTGAGAAGCATGCATAGCGTGCCAAATCAAGCTTAACATATACAGGAAAAATGAAGGCTGACTGTGAATCAAACTATCCAGCTGTGTTAGCCTGACTTCCTGAAAATTGATTTAGTACAATTTAAGTCGGCATAGCATTACATGTATTTTAAAAGTCCAAATTTAAAAAAAAACAATTATTACAATTTTTTCTAATGTTATATGAAGCTATTGATTGATCTGAAGCCCATGTCCAGTTCAACACAAAAATGGCTCAATAACCACAGAATCATGCTTCTTCCATGGCCATCTCAATCCGATGACCTGTAGAGGTCCCCTCAACTGAAGAGGAGAGTGTCTAATAGGACACTGCATGTTCTACAGATTTTCTGGTATGGTCTCAGATGCCCTGCTTTGTGTTCTCCAACCTTATACAATGTTAATGGAAAAGGAAGGTTGTACAAAGTTTTAAATGCAGGGGTACCATTAATCATGGCACTTTTTCAGTGTGAGACGATAAAATTGTAAACAACAAAAAGCTGACAATTGAGACTCATTCCATAAATGTTAACTTAGCTCCCCTTCACAAAAAAACATATCCACAGCAGCATTTTTATAATCTGTTTATTATTAGATTTTAGTTATGTGGAGCAAACAATAACATATTTTGTGTGCACTGATATAAACCTGGGATTTGACTTGCAGTCATACTACTGTCTGATCTATTGTTACAGAAAATTAATCCAAATTTTCAGATAAACTGGAGGATTCAAGAGTGCTGTAGTATAATAAAATAGAGTATACAATGGCCTTTTTATTTATTTTGATTTTTTGCCAGCAAATGATTATTGTCAAGCTGTCACTATAGGCCAGTGTCAAAACTCAAACTGTTTTAGTTCAGCATAATTAGGCTTATTTAAGAAACTGTATTCAAAATGTTATAAAAACAGTTTACATGTGAAGTCAATAACAATATTATACCATCATAACTTCCTCACCTGTTGCATGGATTGTCTACTTAGATTGCTGAGATTGAATATTGCAGTTCGTGAGTTGAAGTGTATAATAAATGGAATTGCCATATCATGAAAAAAGTGACCCCCCCCCTCCCCCCACTCAACTGGACCCACAATCATTTTATGCATCATTAACTCTGTAGATAACATGGCTAGTTATCTGATTTATGATTCTCACAATTTACTGTTGTTGTTTTCTGCACAGAGATAATGATATTCCTTACGCTTCCTGCTGTGAAACACCACATTCTATCCTTTCTATTTAGTTTGTGATGGTTTTTCCATAGGAGGGTATTTTAAAAATAACTTTCACTCTTTTTACTCATAATATTCATAGGAGGGTACTTTTAAAAATAGCTTACTGAGTTCACAAAATGTGTGTACCTCTACAATGCTGGGATTATCTAGAGCAATAAATATAATATAAGATGGAACTGTACAGCGGCCACAACAAAGTGCCCCTCCTTGCCAATTAAATATTATTTACATGAATATAATATTTTAAACTAAATAATCAATTATATCTAGTTTCAAAACTATGTTAACTTAGACATATATCTCCTATAGAAAATAAATAGCATGATCACATATTGGTGCATTAAAATAAAGCATTGATTAGAAAGATAAAATTCGGTCATACAGTAAGACCTTCCAAAACAGTTCAAGAGCAAAGAATTATGAACAAAATCAAGTAATCTGCATTCTGAAAAGAATACAGGATTACATTTACAGTATTTTATAATACATTAAGACAAGTAAACAAGTCAGATATTATAGTGATAAATTATACAAAATCTATTTACTATTAAAATGGGCATTACAAATAAACTGTATCTTTAGTATAACAATTAAAAATCAAGAAACCTATGAGTGGAATAAAGGCAATGATAGCTACAGTGCAATGGTTTCTCAGACAGAAACCCAATAATAGACATTTACAGTACCAAAAATTATTAGAAGGAATCCTTTCCAAAAAAAAAAAATTTCAAAAAAAGCAATGAAAGAAGCAAAACCAAGAACAGCTACTACAGGCTCTAAATGTTTTCAGTGCAGTGAGAACTGAAAGCCAGTGCCCGGCATCCTAAAACTCATCCACTTAGTTTGGGTAAACAAATGAGTCTGTAAATCTCTGAAATGTCTGTAAGATCATGCAGAGCAATAACCTTACTGTCCTTATTAACACTAGGATTATTCTTAACAACGCATCAACATTAAAATTCTGAGCTGTAATCAGTGCTCCAGAGACCTCATATCACAGATCCACAGTCCCATACAGTCTTATTGCAGACACCTTTAAAAAGACTCAGTGTTAATCTGAATGATTGCTCTGTAAAAAGCCACCACACAAATTAGTGACTGCATTAACAAAGAAAACGCCAGCCCTCTGCATACATTCTGACACAAGTGCACGAATAAATGCTGATGTTGCAATGAATATAAATTTAGTCAAGCCTGTAAGCCTGCATATCTCTTCAAACTATGTGTACATGTGCCTCGTAACTCTAGAGTTGGTTAGGAGTTCCATATAGAGGAGCCTTCCATTATCCATAGATAGTCCATTTGTATTGACTTTATTGGTTTGGCACAAGAAGACGAGACTCCAAAGGGGGAAGGTGTAATAAAAGTCAGAGGTCAGACTGCTGTCTCCTGGTCCTCACGTTGGATCATCTGGTAGTGCTGCCGGTTCTCCAGATATGCTGCCAGCTCCGTGTCTTTTGCTTTTTCTGCTCTGTGCTTCGGGGTATCACCCTACAAATAAAATCAAACCAACAAACAATTAAGAGTGAGGGACTTTTCTTTGGCCTGGTAGTGTATAACTGTAAAACTGTTTAAATAATTTTTGGTAAATGTTATCATTATTCAGAAAAAGTGGTTTTGTTTTTCTCGTGAAAACAGGTTCCTGCTAATTTTACAGTTGCCATCTGGTCCTACTGTTTTGAGCACATGTAATTACCATACACAAACTTTTTTGCCTTGAGTCATCCTGTTTTTGCATTTCTAGGTAAAACAGCTTAAAATATCACATTCATTAGACAAAATTTGCTCATCTGAAATTCTTCAGTCTTTAGTCCATGGTTTTGGAGTACATCACCATGCAATTTTTTGTGGATGTCACCAAGTTGCATGTGTTTTTATACATGCAAACTTTTTGTAAACCAGAAACTTTGCGCAATAAAATCAGGCAGATTATATAAATCCTACTCTCACAAAAAACTTTTGGTTTTCACTGAAGGGCTTCTTGAAGAAACCGGCAGTCTGGCGTCTTACTGTCTTTAAAACATATGATTAATCACACTATCTGGCAGAGTATCAATTCCTTTAGTGCTTCCAGTTCCTCCTTTCCTTCACATTATATTTAATTGGTTCCTACAAGTAGTGATGCATCCAATGTCCCACCATGTCTTCAATTATTATAATCCCATCTGCTACAGACAGGCTTGATCAGAGATCCCAGATGTGTGATACCACATGTAGGAGTTTCTCATACCAAATCAGTGCACACAGCACTGTGCATTTTAATAGTTTAACACAAGAATAGGTGCTGTACAATCAACTGTACATCTTTCATCATCTGCAGATCCCATGTACAGAGTTAGGAACAGGGATCACTGATCTGAAGGAATGGTGATGGGTTCACTGAGTAAAGATTGCACCACATCCAAACCTTCTGTCTATCCGTTTGTCACAATAATGCTTGTACCAGAACCACTTAGATTTGTCTATTACCAACATACACAGACATGGTGAAGGGAAGAGAGCTCAGATTTTTTTTTTATTATTATTATTCAAAGCTCAGGCACTATTATTGCTGCTTGTGACAGACAAAGCTTTTTTTTTTTTTGTACAGAAACAGAACAGCTTTTTAAATTTCTGAAATATGCAAAGATCTCTTTCTGCTTATCACTTGTACATGTAGCTTTTACATATACACATAAAAGACTGGAATAACAAGGACTGGAGACACACAATGGGAATGAGATTTTAAAAAATACCAGAACAGCTTCCATTTAGACAAAAATGAAAAGCATTTTAATTACGTCAGACAGAAGTGCTCTTCACGAGTTTGTAAAGAATAGGAACACTTCTCTGACTACTGTTATATTATGTAAAAAAAAAAAAACACTGCTACCAGAAACCTTCTGCACCTCACAATGGATGAAAGACAGACACACAACAGCCCAATGAAGAGAACATGGGTGTAGGTAGGAAGTATATTTTTCACAAGTTGAAATGTATGGCGGAAGGGAAGAAAAAGTAAAAGTGGGTAAAAGACAGTGGGAGCAATAGGCAGAATGTAAAAAGTATTACTGATGGGGTAGGAGATGAGTGTGTGCACACGCACACGCACACACACACACACACACACACACACACACACACACACACACACACACCAAATACTAGACATGGAGAAAGACAAAAAAGATGTAATGACCTGGTTTTACAAATCTGATATGATAATAAGTACTTTTGAGTTTGTATTATTAGTGTTAGTGGTGTTTAAAACCATTTCAGGGCGCTAGTGCAGGAGGCAATGTGGCAGACTGTATACATTATTTCAGGGAAAGTGCAGGTTAGAAGCAAAGAAATATCCCATCTGTCATGTTGAGGTTTGAGCACATGCTGATTCAGAGGTCTTGAGACCTGATTCAGGCAGCAAGAAAGATGGGATGAAAGAATGGCCAGTTAAAGCCTGTCAACCGAGCTAGAAACAGCAACAAAATTACAGTCTCTTTACAAAAGCAGCTTTTCCGGTGACCTTTATGCCAAACCACTGACGCACATAGGAAAGTTTAAGGGAGAGATTAGAAAATCACTTCCCTCCTAAATTCTATACTGAATCTGATTAGCTTTTTGCATAGTGGGTCAATGGAAAAAGCAACTGATTTTTAAAGTGAACAGACCTCCCTGACTTAGATTTTACTGGAACAGTTTGCTAGTTTCACAGAGGGGTTAGTCATAATACAAATATTAATTTTTCTAACCTGTAAATCCGTTTTCATAAGAGAAGCTCCAGCCTCCACTAAGTAGTGACAGATCGTCCTCTGACACAACGAAGCTGCTTTGTGCAACACGGTCTCGCCACTGCAAGTAAAACAGCAAGAACTAGTCAGAATGATCCTGGTAAAAGGGAAAAGCAAGGCACATGCTGACAGAGAATGAGAATTACAACTCAGCAATGCTTAAATCCAATTGGTAACCATTATCCCTAAAAACAATAGAAATGATAATAATAATAATGATAATAATAATATTAATACAGATAACAATAATAATAATAATAAAGCAAGAGGTGAAGTGAAGCAAAAAGTCCAGGAAAAAAAATAGTATTTCTTACTTTTCTGTTTCTGTCACATCCAATATATCAGTGGGTGCTGTAAAGAGTAGAAACAAGAGACAAAATAAAGTGTACTACTTGGTGTGATCAGAATAAAAATCCAGCAATGGATACACTGCTTTCTGAATATTAGAAGTACAAAAAATGTATGTATTAAAAAATAAGACATGCAGTGTGTACTTTTTTTAAGGACATGTTCTATTTTTAGTATATGAACAGTGTATATTAAATTAGTTTATACACTACATGGGAATGGCGTGATCTGACTGGCATGAAATCATGGGATTAAAAAATCATTATTCTGAGTGGATAATACATGAATCAAAGGGACAGACACATTTTCACAAGCACTCGAGCAGGCAGTGTCATTATTACATTTTAAATTAAAAAAAATTACAAATCTGATTTTTGTTTCTTTTTTGTGTAGAATATATCAAGCATGTAATTAGATTTATCTAGAGTACCTGCCATATTAGTAGTTTGCAGTGTAAACCAATACAGGTATGTGTGGAAATAGGATTGTTCGAATAAAAGAAGGATTCATCTTTACGTTGAACGTTCAGTTTTGATGAAACGTTTTTGAAACACAATGTACTTTAAATGCAACTTAAACTTACTCAAAATTTACCCATGAAAATATACCAAACCACTTAATTTAAATGAAACGACTCTTAATTTGTGCGTCGCTCTTCTTAATTTAACCTTAAAGTATTATTTCATATTTCAAGATGAAATTACATGATATTATGATGGCCATAAACATTCAAAAACAATTGCTCCCCAAACAGTATATACAAATGTACACACGGGATACATTAAGTGCACTGTTCTCACTTTACATTGTGACAGCACAACTAGAGCTCAAACTCACTATACAGTGCACTATATAATGAGTGGTGAGCGATTTGGTACACAACAGCTGAGGAAAAAACAAGCGGCTTACGGCTAGTGCCAATTTATACTGAATTATTGCATCGGAAGTGAACAAGTTTACTTACATCTTTTCACAACTTTAACAAAATTATGCTCATGTGATTTTGGCAATGCATATTAAATGAAAATATGCTTCTATACCTGAATGGATGAATGTATGAGTGCTACTGCGCATGCACTGGGTCACTTGAAAGTACGAACAAATCAGAACTATTGTGCATAAGCTGGGCCACTACTGGCTACGCATACAAATACACAGCTGGATACAATGACGAAAAATAACACTGTTGATTTTGGATGAGACCAGGTGTCAAACTCAATCTGTCTTTTGTACATATTGAGACTTTCTAAATGCTTTGTGCAAATATGTGACTTATTTTCTGAGTTATCCCGCTGAAGCCTCCAGATT
The DNA here is from genome assembly GCA_030014195.1 of Neosilurus mollespiculum. Classification (NCBI taxonomy): domain Eukaryota; kingdom Metazoa; phylum Chordata; class Actinopteri; order Siluriformes; family Plotosidae; genus Neosilurus; species Neosilurus mollespiculum. Next base: position 14,351,641 of record JAQMYF010000014.1, on the reverse strand, counting down.
GGATGTGGACGCTGTACTTAGGTAAAATAATAAGGCAAGATACCAGCAAAAATAACGGTGTACAGGTATTAAACTAACAAATGAGATATACATTAAAATAACAATCAAATAGTGAACTCCTGAATAAAATAAGGCTAGGCATATCATCTGCACATAATATATCTTTACATTTACATAAATGCAGGCATCTGCTCATTTACATCAACGCACGGTATATATCCCAGTACATTTAATGCTCAATTTACCACTTCTGTGGTAACTGTTTATTCAACGACAGTTCCGCGCACTTTTTGCAGTAAAATGGCATCCCCCGTGTGAGGATTTATTACTCTTTTTTTTCATGTAAAAGGTTGTAATGAAAACAGTACGTACACACACACACACACACACACACACACACACACACACACACACACACACACACATATATATATATATATATATATATATATATATATATATTATGTATGCAAGCTTTTATCAAGTTTGTGTTTATTTCCCCTTTATGGAGTGGTATTCAGTGCAATCCAACTGTCCTAATGAACAGTTTCTTGGACATTTTTGAGGACCGTGCTTCTGAAGCATTTTAAAGGCCTCTGTTGAGTTCCTGAATTTGACACAAAATTATTTTTCTCTGTGCTCAATTTGGAGGTCCAGAGTAATATTGCAAATGTGCACATGCTCAATGTCACAAAAATGCATTCACAAGCTTGATGTTAACTCTGTGATTTTATGTGGCATGCTAAAGGTAACTGCTTCCTCTGGCATCATGTGCATAACTATGGTACTCTGTGTTTTTTCCCAACAGGAACAGTTTCTTTTTTTATCTTACCGTTATCAATGATGTATCTGACGATTTCTTTACTGGCCACATTCACTGCATGGTGAAGTAAAGTACGACCTGCTGTGTCCTGCACACATAGGTCCGCACCCTGCTTGTGGAGCTCCTTTATCTAGAGAGACACAAATACACACACACACACACACACACACACACACATATTGACCACTTGTTGTTCTTCCCGAATACAAACAACAATAAAATAAATTGTACCAAATAAATATTATAAAAACACAGTATTTGTGCCTTTGTGAATACTGTATTTTGATTTTGCTCCATCCTTTCAGGGAACAAACAAAGGTCCAGCCGTTCCTCAGGGTCAAATTATTTCTTAATTATATATCTTAAGTACACTGTAAAATATGCATACATTTGTTCATCCAATATTATATATTTTTGGGTGGCAAAAGTATGTGAACCTCTAGGATTAGCAGTAATTTACAATGAAATCAAAGTTGAATGTTTTCATTTCAACTGCATGACAATCAGATTTGAGTGAGTGCCCCGTTTTTTTTAAAGGGCAGGAATCTGTCAAAGTCTGACCTTCACAACACAAGCTTGTGAAAGTACATCATGGCACAAACAAAGGATTTCAGAAAAAGAGCTATTGATGCTCATCAGACTGGAAAAGGTTACAAAATATTTAAAGTGTTTGGACTGCACCAATCCACTGTCAGACAGATGGAGGAAATTCAAGACCATAGTTTCCATCTACAGGAGTGGCTGACCAACAAAGATCAGTCAAAGAGCAATAGTCCAAGAGGTTTTAAAGGAACCCTGGGTAAATTAGGCAACTAAAGGGCTTTCTCAAATTGACTAATGTTAAACCTTTTGAGTCCACCATCAGAATACTAACCAAAAGTGGTGTGCATGGGAGGGTTGAAAGGACAAAGTCACTGCTTTCGCAACACAACATTATTGCCATTCTACAGATTGTTTAGGACCATATGGACAAAGCCAGAAGGCTACTGGAAAAAGTTTGTGGATGGATAACAACAATATAGAATGTTTTTTGGTTTAAATGAGAATTTTTATGTTGGAGAAAGGAAAACACTGCAATCCAGAATAAGAACCTTACTCCATTTGTGAAACATTGTGGCGTTAGTATCATGATTTTGGCATGTTTGCTGCCCCTGGGTCAGTACAGTTTGTCATCATTAGTGGAACAATGAATTCTGAATTATACCGGTTATACCAAAGAATAGTTAAAGATGAATAAATGTAATGAACTGGAATGGCCAGTTCAAAGTCCTGACTTTAACCTAATAGAAATGCAGTGAGCAATTGTGGTAAAGCCCACCAACATCCCAGAATTGAAGCTGTTCTGTACACAGAAATGGATTAAAATCCCTCTAAATTGATTTGTAGGACAACAGTTACCACACATGTTCAGCTACAGCTATTATTGCACACTGCAGTCTGAAACACATGCAGTACTTTTGGTTTACATACTTTTGTCACACAGATATATAACATTGGATAACTTAACTCATTAAATGACCCAAGTGTCATTGTGTACATGTCAAAAATTCTAATCTGACTGTATACTTGGGACATATAAACATTTGCATCCATCAAATCACTTTCATGTAAATGGTACATTTATGAACCAGTGGAATAAACTCTGAATGTAAAAGAACTGTGTGCATGTAATTGTATCTAATGCCAGGATTCAGAGTTGCAATCTTTTCAAATATGATACAGTATATAATTACATAGCATTATTACATGATGTGATTGATCTGACTGTTGAGCGGTCAATAATCCCCTATTACAGATCAGTCAATAACCTTTTTCTTGGCCTGCCAGCACTTGACCAAAACACAATCTTCAAATAAAGTAAATGTTTTATCGTTTTTATTTTTCCTTGATCCTTATTGGGAAAAAAAGTTAGATTCACTGCTGGAAGATTTTTAACAAGTGACAACGAGCATTCAGAGAGTGAGTTCTACTATCCTGAAGAGTTTGGAAAAGGAGACTCTGTTGGTGCTGAAAATGACGATAAGAGCAACAGACAGAAGGAGCTTTAACTTTCATACCAAAAAAGAGAAAACAACGCAAAAGAAAAGACCTTCAATACTTTGTGGAGAAAATAAAATGCTGGTAGCCATTTTCTATGCCTTTGCAAGTTCAGCGGGAGTTTGCTGATCCATTTGTGGTTAGCATGAATGGAGTTGGTTTCGAGTGCTTTTAGCTACCAGACGCAAGCGAGCTGCGTCTCCCCATGGAGATTTCGGTTGCCAGATATAAGCATCAACTTCTGGTTCATTTTTTAATGAGCCAATATACTTAAAAAAAGCCATATACTAAATAAATCATTAACCTTGTTAGCTCAGTCAGTCCAGGATATTCTGGACCTCAGCCCTGATCTTGGTATCACTCAGTCAATACATCAATGCCTCGGTCTGGAATCCTCTTGTATTGACAAGCATGTATTCACACTTGGTAAATAAGTAATATTTATTTCCTGTTGTGCACAGACCATATAGTATTTTTTTATTTTAGCCTTTTGTTGATTGGTAAAGGACTATAAATTAATTAAATTGACAGTTTTGAAGGTAATAAAAAGGTCTTATTCATAAGGAGTTCAAGGGCTTAATAGGCTCTGCAGCAAAAAAAATCAAATGACAGTGCCATACAGTTAATCAAAATAAGTCAAGCTACTTTTTACAGTCTTCATTAAAGCCAGATGGGTACTCAGCAGATGTGCTTGAAATTAACAAAGTGTGCAAGATGATGAATGTTGTCACAGTCGGAAAACATGGTTAATCCACTGTGATGAACAAGCCTTTGAACTCCTTACCATAGTGATTACAGATACTTGAGCGGCTGTGTTTGTGTTTGTGTTTGTGTGTGTGTGTGTGTGTGTGTGTGTGTGTGTGTGTGTGTGTGTGTGTGTGGTTATTACTGACCACTCATCTGGAGAATTGATTTAATAGCTTATATTGAGTATTCCCCCTTTAGAAGAAGGTATGACTTGGCTCTAAAGACTTTGTGGTGTACAAACAATTGCACCCTGTTCAGGGCCATTACATGCAATTTACACTCAGAAACAGGTGAAGCATCTTGATTACCATTTAGGCACCTCTTCATTGTTGGCTCAACACATGATGGGATTGTGTGTAATGGAAAAGGTATTGTCAGTGGAGAGAGGATCTCATTCTACGTAAATGTTTTGGGTCATTTTCATGTTGGAAACTTCAACCTGTATGGCTTGCACTTGAGAACTATACCATAAAGACCTGCCATTCCAAATTATGTACAATCAACCAAGTATAGTCAAGCTCTGTAACAATTCACAGGGACTTATGGAAACATTATATGCCTGCGCTATATTTTTTATGTCTTATGACACAAGCTGATTTTAAATTAAAGTATTGTTGTAATTTTTGCAGTTTATAGGTCAAAATATACAATGTAATCCATTTTAGAAACAGATGCAAGTGTAAAGGGGCCTGCATATATAATGAATGAACTGAAATCAGGAACCACTGGTCTGTACCACATATACCCATTTTCCATTGACACAGTGCAGATGCCATGTTTGATTTCTTACTTATTATATACACAAATATTTATAGCTTTTATTTTAAAAACGCTAAAAGATTTAGATTTTTATCTATTTAATCTTACCATATAACTTTTGGCTTGTTATCAGTTGCCTATATACCGTACATACATATATATATATATATATATATATATATATATATATATATAAAAAACACTGGAAATACAGATTTCATCCAGGTCCTTGCTGTTTGTGTGCCACATCATGGTTCAGATCCTAATTGTCTGAAAAATCTGTTGTCATGGTAACCATGTAACGCCTATCCCAGTTGCTTGACATTACTGGTTATTGCTACTACACCCAGACCAATTTGTTGCCGGAACAAAACCAAATGTGCCAGCTGTGAAACAACTCCTCTCCAGTGGAAACACAAAAAATAGTCAGAGATTAGACAGCAGGATCGGTGGAAAAAAGCAAATACAAGATATTTTAAAAGACATGGATGAAAATATTCCATAGAGAACATATGGTTTAGTTCACACATGCAACCCCCACTAAGCTGCCATGTGTAGTGTTTTTGGCCAGTCATGAGTGAGAGAGCGAGAGAAACAGAGATGGAGAACAAGAGATGGGGAGAGCATGCAGAGAGAGAGACAGAGAGAGAGAGTTGTCGGCATGTCGCTTCACATCTATGAGGCAGCACGCATTACGCCTTGTGTTAGCAAAACAGGAACATAAAATGTGATGCTGTAAAAAAACTATCTGACAGAGTTGCCAACTTTGCCAGACTAAAAACTAGAATGTAAATGCTCTTGGATGCATTTTGGGGATATCTGGGGTCACTTTTAGTGCTTTCCTGAAGGTCCTACAAGAGTCATGAAAACACATATCAGAACTTTAAATGTTAAAATTTCAACATGCCCATGTATCATAATGAAACATATTACAATGTAGCACATTTTCTGTAAAATCCAAGGATAAATGAATAAACAAATAAACTAACTCTATTTTTTTTATAATAAATAAATAGAAAAAGAAAATTTTCTGTGAGGTGGAAGTGTACTCAGTGCCAACGGTGGCAGCGCACAGCCATGTTGGGTTGCCTGTGTGGCTACATGAGCATGGACGCGACAACAAAATCGAGCTCATGGCTTTACAACATTTGCACAAGTATGGAGCTCCGCTATAAAATTACACAGATAAAAATGTAAACTAACAAGATGCTCTACTAGACCGGCTTAAAGGCTGTCACCATAAAATCAGTCTGAGCACATGATATTTTCATGTTCTTGGTGGCTTAACTCAGTATAAATACAACAACAACAAAAAAGCTCAGACAGTGATCTTTTCTCTAGTTTGTTCTTAAACCATATGTTTCCATTTTCTTTTTGAATGTTAGATTGGAAATATGCTTGAATGTGCGCTTTAGCCTCCAACACATGTGTGGGTCCTACAGTTATCGACACAAGTTTTGTCACATATGCCTGATACTGACAACAACTGATAACTTCACTTTTGATTAACCGATTTTCATCAACTAAGCCTTACATTAATCCTACAAGTATACAGACTGTTTTGTGGAAGCAACAGGAAATTGTAAATTTATTTATACTTTCTACAGCCAATAAAAGACGAACATAACCATTCTAGGCTGGACAAAAGACTTGTTGCAATCATGTAACATCAAATTCTGATTCAAAGTAATTAGAAAAATTAGTAAAATATAATAAAGTGCTTAATTAACTAAATATACATAAAATACAGGCATTAAAGCCACTTTCAGGCAATTTATGACCAAAGCTTAAATGGCTTGGTGGCCATAAAGACTCTTGAATAAAAACTTTTTGCAAAAATGGTAGAAACCTTCAAGATCTCCTAAAAGCAAATGAAAATAATTTGCAAGCAGTAGTAAGAAATTTCAGACACCCTTGGTACACATGGATAAGCTCGGTCATGCAAGTAAAACTATCCACAAAACAACTAGCTGCACAAAAGTTATAGTTAGCCTCCTGACGACTCCCTCAAAAGCTGCATTAGGACTCATTGTCTCAATGTCTGCTTCAGCATGAACTGAACATCATATAATTTCCTGCAATAGTCACCATGCACCATACAGGTCCTGTACAAGACACAGCTAGAACACCATGAAGTGCTTACCAAGGCCCTAACACATGGAAACTGTTATTAGCAAAAACGTGGAGAAAAAAATTATATTTGAGATGAATTATTAATTCAGTATCATATTGCTCTGTCACCAGTGCTGTCACTGATCATCTAGAAAATGGAACCCAGAGTTCATCGAAGAGCCAGTCATGTATGAAAGTGAAACATCATGGTTTAAGGTGACCTCCAGTACATAGGTATCACAAAGCTATGTAAGATGGGTGGTAACATTACCAGACACAAATATCAACAGATTATTGCATGATGTTATATTTGTTACAATATTATATATTTAGTTTTAAACAAGGCCATTTGATTATTTTTCTGTAATAAATATAGTCTTGGAAGTGAAAATAATTCTTTGTGACAAAACTTTTGTTCAGACAAAAACTGGAATGTTTATATTTAAGAAGCTGTAAAGAAGAAGAAATTACTTCCCAATACTGCTGCTAGCACATATTATTCAGTACCATCAGACGGTTATTTTAAGTCATAGTTAATGAAAATCGGTTAATAGGTTGGTGAGACATGGGCTTTTATACATGAATGTCCACATGTGTGTACGTTTATAACCTTCAATACATCTTTGCATGCCTTCTTGCTAAGTAAAACTAAAAGAGGTCTTTTACAAGCAGCCAGTATTTAAGTGCTTTAAATATGAAATTGAGGTATGACAACTGCAAAACAATCATATGTGAAAAAAAAAAACAATTATCTTAATGATAATGCTGCTGATCAATTAATATTGAGGAATCTCGTTTGTGCATTCAATGGATGTAAATTCTGAGTGTTGTGCTATTATTTGTTAGCTCCCACCAAACATAGTGGCGTTGGAATGGGTGGCGTTGATCTGTCACGCTTTGGTTTCCATAGGTTCCGAACTTAGGAATGCTTGATTGGATATTGAGGAAATTTGGTATTCGGGATTGTCTTATAGATTCCTCGCCAGGGATTGGTGCACCCCAAAGTCCGTGCATGATTAATGAGCCAGCTGGACTTAATTTGTTTAACACAACAGTTTTAAATTAGCTTTAAGGAAGATATAGATCAACTCTAAAATATACATTCATCAGCGGCGAGAGCTTTGGAGCCCTACTGTCTATTTTTATAATATGTATTTGTGACAAATAGCTGTCCTTTACTTTATTTTGAAGCATATAACTTGTTTATATTTATGAGGGAAATCTACAGTCCCCAGGAAGAACAATGCGGATACCTATGATGGTTCATTGCTTGATTGAAAAAAAGTTTACGTAAAAATCTATACAAATATTACAACCGATATTTTCACTTTTAGGAGAAAATTTTGGGATTCTTCTTACCCTCTGATGGTCCTTGTTCTTCACACACTCAATGAGCACATCTGCTGATACTGAGGAGAAAACACAAACATTTTTAAGCTTAATTTAGTAAAGCTAGACCAAACAATGCAACAATGGCAGCTAAATTACTTCACCCCACAGTGCTACCGAATGCTTGATTTTAATTGGTCTGCAAGTGCCTATTAATTTTTTTCAACAGGAGCTCTGAAACAGTGGCAGCTGTGAGGCTCTTTGCAATACGGAATTTCTGTAGCGCCAGTTTTACACAAGGACTTTGAGAATGACTTTTGATACAGAAACGCCACAAAAATAGATTAAAAAGATGAAGACTATTGATGTGTGTTTGATTGTTGATTCTGTAAAAAGACCTATATTAAGAAGTTTTGGAAGTTTAATCTTTTGTAGCACTCAGTGGTAAGGCTGTTTGGAGAAGTTCTGAGGATGCACAGTTTATAAGGATGCTTTGCAGTTTATTCCTAGCTTGAAGGTTGCTTAGAAGCTAAAGGTTAAGATAATCACGACGGCACTTTTATTTAATACTGCTCTCTAGTACTACTGGACAAACACAATTCTGTTATTAATAATTTTGGAGGTAATGATTATATCATATATCATCATGTTATAGCAATATTCAAATTCTACACCTCTCAAAATATCAGTTACACCAGTAGACTGTCTGTTTATTGTTTTGGCAGAGGGCATGAAAATAGAGTGGGGAAATACGATTTTATTTAGCAGTGGTAATCGCATTAGTCCATGCTGCCTCTGTAGCTTCTGTCTCAATATGCTAAATCTGGGTTCAAAGCTTCAGGATGCCCTTTCTACATTCCCCATCAAAACATTTTAGCCTTGATGTCTGTTCCATAAAATTGACAAAAAAAAATAATTATAATTATATATATATATATATATATATATATATATATATATATATATATAT
>JAQMYF010000014.1:14329582-14339792 GCA_030014195.1 Neosilurus mollespiculum | reverse complement strand
CTGATAATGACTTTAAAGCACTTCTGTAAGTCGCTCTGGATAAGAGCGTCTGCTAAATGATGTAAATGTAAATGTAACTGACAATGGCATAAAAAATAAACAAACAAACAAACAAACAAACAAATAAATAAATAAATGATAATAATAATAATAATAATAACGATAATATTAATTATTATGGGCAGCACGGTGGCAGGAGTGGTTAGCACAATCGCCTCAAAGCAAGCAGGTCGGGGGTTCAACTCCTGGGTTCGAGCGTTTCTGTGTGGAGTTTGCATGTTGTCCTCGTGCTTGCGTGGGTTTCCTCCAGATACTACGGTTTCCTCCCTCAGTCCAAAACATGCACAGTAGGCTAACTGGCTGTTCCAAATTGCCTAGGTGTGAGAGTGAGTGTAAATGGTTGTGTAAGTGTTGGCCCTGCAATGGCCTGGCGAGCTGGCCAGGGTGAACCCTGCCCTCACCCAGAGTCGGCTGAGATAGGTACCAGCCTTCCCACAAACCTAATTAGGATTAAGTGGATTAGAAAATGAATGACTGAAAGAATGAATGAATAATAATAATAATAATAATAATTATTATTATTATTATTCCTATATTTAAAGTCTATATATAACTTTTTTCTTCATGTACTAATTTTCATTGACTAATTTGTCCCCTCTTAAGCAAATGCACTTAATCAGTGGCTGAACAGCTAAGTCATTTCTTGATGAGTGCATAACTGGAGCTCCTGACCTTCACACACACACACACACACACACACACACACACACACACACACACACACACACACACACACACACACACACACACTCTTAAGGGTTTTCTAAAAGAGCACAACTTCACACTATGTGTGGAATAACAGATGGTCTGTGCAACACTATGCAGCCAGGCAAAAAAAAAAACTAGAGTTCAGTTGAGAAGGATAAATGAACTTCAACAACCTAAGTTGAATTCGTTGCTGTAAAACACATGCGTATTATTGCAGTGATGCCTGTGACCAGCAGATTCTGAAGCAACCACTCAGAGTCCACAGTGCCAAATCTGCCATGAAATTGCATTGGTTTCAGATATCATCAACAACAAGACTAACAATTATGCCCAAAAATCGAACACTTCATTGAAGACACCCCCCTTTTTATACAGCTGAGCTGTCACATATCAACATTACAGTATTGATTACTGACTGCAGGTCGGAATGCTTTCCTTTAATTACTGCTAAGACCAAGAAAATGGATTGATGCATCTCATGTATGTACCATAACAACAAAGTGTTCCATTTAAGGATTATCATCAGCAATGAGAATGATTCTGAAAAATAGATCTCAAAATTGTGTGGTGGATGAAGCATGGTGTATACTACAAAGAAAAATCAATTCATAATAAAATACTGTTTATTTTGTGCACTTTATCATGAGTCCTGCTCATTAAAGCTAGAAAATGAATACAATCACGTAGCTTTAAAATCCTCTAGCTTTCCCCTAAAATAATGACATCTCGAAGCTCTTGGCACTGTATTTGTTTGCTTCACTAACCCACTTTTCCTCTTTTGTGTTGTCTCCCAACTATTTTTTCCTTGACAGAGCGTGGACGATGAATTTATACATGATAAATGAAATGCCATGCTTTTCACATACTTTTCCCCACCACTGGTAGCCTGCTAGCTACTAACAGCACACACAAAAGAAGAGGGACACACACACACACACACACACACACACACACACACACACACAGTTCATCCACAGTGTAGAAATCAGATGTGCATAATTAGGAAGGCGCTTTCAGCCTTCAGACTCATAAATCTGAAGCGACCTCTACTATTACATAGTCTCCAAATTCTTTCTCAGACTGTTCAGAATATTCAGTATTATAAACAAAGGCTGATGTCGCTCAGTTACTTTTCTCTTTCCCTGTTCTTTTTAGTCTTTTGTCTGCATCTCTCTCTCTCTCTCTCTCTCTCCTGTCATCCTCTTCATTCCTTCTCCCTCCCAGTGCCAGTATTGTGTGTTGATGATAACATGCTCACCGCTCTTTGTGCCTCTGCCCCTCCCAAACAAAGCTGGGACCAATAAGCTGATTAGTGCTTAATAATCCCATTTAAAACAAAAGCACATGGATTGCTTTGAAACTGCCCATTTTCATCTAAGTCACAAAATTGCCAACCAATTAATTCTGCTATTCATAAGGATAAGCAGGCAAAGGAAGATGAGAGAGAAAAATGATTTCACTGGGAGAGCTGAGAGCAAATGACTCTGCTCTCTACTGACGCTGACTCTGATCCGGGGGCTTTAACATCCCTGTATGGGTGTGTGTAGCTGATAACTGAGCAACAACCAAGCTAAAGATACTCTGAGTGCATTCATTGCCATTAAAAATGTTCCACTTTGAAAGACTAGAACTTTTAAATGCAGATCCCGAACCACTTTCTTTAATGACCTAACCTATACATATGTGTGGTGGTGGTGGTGTTTCCGAGGTCATGTCCAGAGATACAACTGGACTCTAATAAGGTAGACAACATTCCTGCAAATAACCACAACAATGTCCCCTGCTGTCTCTGTGCTGGCAGTAACCGTTCATTACATCTCTGCACAGGGACTAAAACAGTGAGAGCTGTCGCAAGAGGTCAGGGAATAACAGTCCACCTCATCTGTCACTGGATTTAAACTTTAAATGATATTGTATATTATCTATAAAGGACAGTAGAGTGAGACCAAATGTGAGTGTGTGTGTGTGTGTGTGTATGTGTGTATGTTTGTGTGTTAGCAAGCGACAGGGCTGAAGGGTCACAGACAGACTGCGGAGCTCAGTCTCACCTGTTAGCTTGATTGAAATCGCCTGCAGTTGTGTTAGAGCGGTGAACACCCCCTGCCCTTCAAAACAACAAACCAAAACAACCATGAACCAAAACAACAATGTGCAAGGCTGAAAACATAAAAAGTGAAGAAAAAAAATATCAGAACCAAATAAGGCTATGAATGCATAAAACACAAAATATTAACTGTAACATTAACACAATAATGTATAAAACTATGAGCATATAAAAGGTGTAACTCATCCATTTGTGTGTAATGTATATGAAGTGATTATGAACAGATACATGTACAGGCCATTTCATCTCATTCTGTGCTACATAGAAGACACCAAATCATTTACTTTAACTTCCTCGTGTCCCTTTTGTGCTGTGCAACAGGAACAGTATGTTCGCCAAGGTCCTATTGGCTAATACAACACTGATTTGGAGATTTGTTATTAAGTTTGTCACATTGGCGATGCATAAAAATCACTCTCTGAGTTTTTATTTATTATTTTAATACATAAAAATACCCAAAATCTATGCTCATAATTATAAGATGTTATCGTTGATGGTTTATGTGTACACATGCTGATGTCATCATCACCTGACTTTCTGACTGGTCACTTTCATTTGATCTCCCATGCCCACTGAGCAGTTCATCAGCGAAAATAACAAACAGCTCTGGCAAAATATAACGTTTTTGCCTTCTTAACTTCAAAACTGCATTATACAACTACCAGCTATCCAAAACCAAATAATGGTAAATGCATTAATAATGTACCATTATGTACAAGTATGTTGCTCAAAAAATTATCTTAAATTTGTGAAAAAAGAGGGTCTTTCGTGTGTCCAGCGGATTTTTAGAACTGTTAGCCACAATGTCTTTTAAATCTGCATGCTGAAAATAGTAATGCCTGCATGTGCATTCGGATGTAAACTGGGCTCAGAGTATCTGCTTGACAAGAATTTTTTTTTAAATACAAAATTTATTTTATAACATAAATATATTCAATTCCTGACCTTCAACACTGCTTCAATTCAGCTACCTCACATGCACTGAGGACCTTTCTAGCATGCTTTCTATCTAATGTGAGTGAATAAGCTAGGGAACAACGTCCTTAAGTGTCTGGTTTGTTACAATCCAAAAACATCCAAACATTTCACTGGACATCAAAATCCCTTTCAAATTCTTGTATAAAGTTCTATCTGGTTCTGAGGTGGTAGCATTTGGATGTGTAAAGAAGGAATGACTCAGTGAGTCTCGATTAGCATATATTTGAAAATGAGTGCAGTTTCACAAACTCTGATTTAAGGGCGAGGCCATCAGTATACAGTATATATCACAAATTGATGTCTGGGAACTCAGCAAAGGAAATTGGACCTCTATGAATCCTAACCCACACATAAAGGGTGATCAGACCACAGACACTTGCAAGTGCAGAGTATTACTATAATTTTAGTTATTATATATATATTATATATAATAAAGTTATAATAATAATAACAATAATAATAATAAAAATAATAACAATAATAATAATAATGAGTGAGTGACAAAAACAAACAAACATTTGTAGTTATTTCACCCAGTGTATGCAGATCACAAATAGGGCTATGGCATGAAATAAGAAAGTCCTGTTCATTTTGCTGCTATCATATAAACCTTTTTTGTATGTATTAAGTCTCATTTCAAGTCTGATTTCATGGCATATCATGATCTCATTATGGTTACATAACACTCTATGCCAGCAATGCATCCCCTTTCCCTAGAGGTAGTGATTACACAGAATGAACTGAATAACTAATAATACTCTTGCGCTGCCATCCTCTGTGATATTAAAACTCTAGAGCATGTTGATTTAACATAATTTCCAATAAGATGCAGGTTGTTTGTCCTGCAAATATGTGTTAAAAAAGAAGTAATAGATTTGTTATAATAATTAATGTCACTGGTAAATCACTTAAAAAGTGCAGGACAGATAAAATCCTGGAGCAGTACTGACTTCAGACTTGATGTGGCTTCTGATACTTCTTCACATTTTCCCATTTTCTTTCAGTGTCCCACTTGACAGCACTTCTCTCTGAAGCTCTTCCTGACAGGCACGAGGGACTGTCAAATTGTCTGAGCTAGTGACTTCCTCATCACTCTCCTTGTCAGAGTTACCAATATCAAATATGCTACAAATATTTTTAAATGTAATGGTGCATTCTGTATATAATATTATAAATAAAATAGAAATTTAAATATATACATAATTGGCTATTATAACAGCACAAACCAGCACAAATGTATTACAAATGACTGAGACCCTTTCGGTGTGATTTGGACACGTTTGGGGGTGGGGGTGAGTGGGGGTGAGGGCTGCTGTCGTCACACACGCAAGGTATTAAACGGGGGGTGGGGGGGTGGGGTTGGGTGTAAGACACTGAAGGACGACTATGACCCCAAGTACACTATTCCCATCATCAAGCACAGAGATGGAAACATTATGCTTTGGGACTGTTTCCTTGCTAAATGTACAGGAAAACCCCACCTCATCGAGGGAAAATCTTGGATAACAACCTCCTTCCCTCATCCAGAACACTGAAGATGGGTGCTCAAAGGGTCTTCCATCATGACAATGACCCAAAAATATGGCCTAGGCAACAAAGAAGTGTCTCAAGGAGTGGCACATTAAGGTCATAGAGTGGCCATGCCGATCTAATGGCTGTGTAATAACTTTAATCCTATAGACAATCTATGGATGAAGATGAAGCTTCGAGATGCTAAGCAGCAGCCTGATAACCTTAAGGATTCAGAGATGATCTGCAAATTGCATGCAAATTAATTTATAACCTTTAAGTAGTGCGATTCTGTATTTTTCTGCTGATATTCTCTCTCCGTTAAAATAAACCTACCATAAACATTACAGATGTTCATGACGCACAGCACATGCAATTAAAACTTACACATCTTTTCTCTCACAATCACCACTATAAACAGTTTATACAGCAATACATTGTGTAATACTGTGTGAAGCTGTGTGAATGTGTGTGACAGAATTACTGTGTGTGTGTGTCTAACCTGCTTAGTGCTGGCTTGGTTATTTGAAATGATTCATTGTGTGCCAGCGCTTCAGCTACAGAACTGTCACTGGACACGCGCTTCCTCTGAGAGGTCTTTTGCAGCTCAGCGATCCTGCACAGAGGAAACAAGAGCACACCACTGTAGTCAACTCTATGACAAATGATCATAAGAAATACTTGTGTTCATCAGATTTGTTGACTCATCTCATCTGGTCTCAGTATCTTGCTGACAGAAATGTTTTATTTAGTTGCGTTTCACACTATAGCTAACTCATGAATTTGTTCCCATTTAATAACTTGACCCTACAAGCATAGTGATTGTCGATTCTTTCCATTTTTCCCCATCTGAGTAGCATGGAATCAGTCACTATAAAACAAACAATGAAGACTACATCAGCATATCAACATTCATGACCACCTGATATCCCTTGTTTAAAAAATGAATGCCCTCTGGGCTATTACTGTCACCTTTGTTCTACAGGTAGGAAATAAACCTGCAGTAGATTTGAGATAGATACATCGTTCCTGTGATTATTTCAGCACTGATGTAAGAGTTAAGAGTGATCAGTTCATTCAAGCATCGGGTTCAACAAACCCCATGACTGACTTTAACCTTGGGAGAATAAACTAGCGAGCCTAGCATGGATGAAGCCGATGATGACTGAATAATGCTTCCCAAGTGGAATTCCTTATTTACATTACTCACAGATAGAAATCATAGGAATGATAGGGTCATTCAATACTAGCTATTCAATACTAGCAATTCTAAATCGAGTATAACCACAGTTCTAAATTCTTGAATGTAAACCCTTTGCAGACAGTGAGTCCTGAAGTCTAACACCCATGGACATCACCGAATGATGTGCTTCCACCTTTGAGATGCTTTGCCAGGTATTCACTGTAGCTGTATCTACTGGCTGTTTGCAGGTGTTTCTGTCTTCAGTAAATGAAAAGCATGCTCGGTTGAGTTGACTGACTCCTCCATTTAATAACATTCTATTTCACATCTTCAGAACACATACTGAGAGTTCCTATAAACAGCTGTTGAATGCCAATTCAATTAAATTACAGGCATTTATCATGAAATAATCAGTCAAATAATGAACATCAGTCATTAATGAATAAATAATGATCAGTCAACTCTCCAGTCAATTTTGAGCCCCTTTAACTGCATCTGAAAGTCGTCAATCCCACCTTGACTGCTTCAGTACAAATCCAGCGATGTACAGAAGCAAAATCATAAACACTGCGACACTGCCCAGATACGTATGGATCTACATATATTTACAGACTTTAGGCATTATAGATATGATATAAATTATTAGAATTCTGTATGCCTGTCCTTAACTGCATGAGTCTTGACTGTAGAAAAATCTGCTGCCTTACATCCACACTCTCTTACCAATGCCTCATTACCTAACTAAACAAACCCCTGGTATTCACATGAAAAGCTTTTTGTTTGTGCTCTTTCAAAGAGTTTCTCCATATATTATACGATCATTAATACAGTGGGTATAGAAACAGATCTCCCACTTTATTTATCACCCACAAATGTTCACACTTTGTTGCTTTGGAGCCTAAAAAGAAGACAAACATAAAAGAATCCAGCTGGGTTTACTCAGTGCAATTTTTAACAGCCAACTAAAAAATAAACCAGAAAAAACAAAAACACAAAAAAAAAAAAGATTACTGATGCTCAAAGGATCACCCCCTTGTGTCAGTACTTTATGGAACCATATTATTAGTTGATTAGAGCCACGAGGCTGTTGGGAGACTTCTCTACCAACTTTGCACATCTCGACCATGTGATATTTGCCTACTTTATCTACAGAATTGTTCAAGCTTAGTCAAACTGGTTGGTTAATCTTTGAGTAATTCCACAGATTTTCAGATTTTCAAGACTGTCATGTCATAAGGTGAACCCTCTTCTCATTGATAACTTTCTGGCAGGCGGCAGCAGGTATTTTCCCCTGAATTGCTTCTATTACATATTTTACTTTGCTGTTACAAATCGCAATAATTTGTTTCAGGCTGCAAAGCAACAAAATATGAACATTTTAAAGGAAAAAGGTGATTCTTTTTTCCATCCATTGTACATAAAATGTCTGACATATAACAACAACATATTTTAACAATACACCTTGGCTTCTGAGTGAAATAAGATTGACAGCACATCAATAACTTTATTTCTATGGACAGTAACTTAATATATATTTATTATTTTACATCAGCAATCAAATGGTTCAAAACACATTAAATGTCTGACATTTAATTTTTGCAATTCAGCAACTCACTGTTTCTAAATCAATATTTTTATCTGTGTACCCTTCAATAAAAAGGCGAGCAGGTGATGAGGCCCACTGAGTGATCTGCAGCCATATTGTGACATTAGCAACTTGATATTGATTTTTATTTATTTATTATTTTTTAAATAATCGCAGAGCCTCAAGATGCGGGATTCCCTTGATGTAGATTACTACAAAGAGAAAATACGGGGTTGTTACAGTGCATTAATATGCATTAGCAAACAAGAAACAATTTCATTTAACACATCTGTGCTGCAAATCAGTGCTTTTTGTTTTATAGAGAACATTACTGCAGTCCTCCTTGTTTGGTCAGAGTACCTAACACTCACATCAGCCACTGAAGAGCCACTACAGCCACAGAGTGCTCAGAAAATGACAGAGTGTAGATGCCCTGCGAATTTGCAAATATCAGGATACCTGCACTGTGCTGCGAGTCTCTCATCCTCTTCATAAAACATTTTCCACCTCTACTATCTCTCTCCCTTGACACCAAACTTTGTTCACATGACAGCCAATTTAGAGTGTGTTGTCTTCTCACGTAAAATGCAGCCTCTGCGCAGAAAAGAGTGAATCTCACAGCTGCCACACTTCACTATTAGATGTTAGCTGTTTAGGATCGGAACAAGAAAGTTTTAATCACTAATTTGCCAATCAGATACTTTCTGGTAATAATGTTTAATAGTTTAGCAACATGGTATATAACAGTGCTTACCAAACCTAGCTCACATAATTCTCAGTACAACTCTTGCCCACAGGCTAAGCTCACCTCTAGTCTTTTTGTCAATTTTATATGCAATTGTGTGGGAGTCGAACAAAAGTACGTTGACTCAGTGTGGGATCAGTATTCCATCCCCCATGGTTATTGAGGGCGCAATGATCTGAAAAATAGACCTCTCTCTCTGACTCTCCTGCACTCTCTCTCTCTCTCTCTCTTCCTCTCAGTGCTTGCGTGTCTCTGTGTGGCAAGCATGTGTACGTGAGAGAGAGTTGGATAGAATGATTCAATTCACATGCACAAAATAATACACAGAAAGTAAAAAATGAGACATGAAAAGGCAAAAGGTCAAAAAATAAGAATGGAAAAAAGCCAAACTAAACTCATTGTGGGTGTTTCTAAAAAATATGTTTCATGGCTTGCAAGCGAAACAATGAAAAGTCTTTTTTTTTTTTTTAAACAAATCTACTATTTATAAAGAAGAAACAGCTCTTGAGACAGTTCAGTTTACACACAAAGCTAAACACACTGTAAGAGTAAACTGAGAAGGACAACAAATATTTCACAACAAAGACAGACAGGCACAGACACAGCATGTCACACTATAACAATCCCATGTGATCTTGATTTAATGCTTCCTCACATGCAGCTTGATGCAGAAATGATCAAGGCAGCAAAGCGGAGGTGGGGGGTGGGGGGAGTGACAGCAGAGCAGAATGGAAATGCTCCTTAGGTTTGATCAATGAGGAATCAGCATTAAAAGTAGGGATGTTCAGTACCCACGCAGAAAGACAAAAAATATAAACAAATACGGACAACAAACTGTCCATTCTGCCACAAATAACCACAAGCTGTATGCATAAAGCACTCAGGCAATCAAGTGTAAAATAGCCAGTGCCATTTCCACTCCTCTATACAACCATATTGTATTGTTACTGTTCAGGTTGCAGCCATAATATTACAAGACAGCTCATCAATATCTAGAGTGGAGTCTAAATAGATTGTTTTATCATCAATCAAATATATTAAATTTCCTTTTCAGCAGACTGGTAACTAGCATGAGCCGCTAGATTTTCTGGACATGTAGCTATACTTTGCTTACAAGAACACACTGCCCCGCCGAAATTTTTTTAAATATATATATATATATAATGTAATTTATTTCCTGAACCTCTTATACCTAATTAGAGTCACGGGGAGGCTGGTGCCCATTCTCAGCCGACTCTGGGCAAGGGGAGAGGCCATCATTTATATGTGTGTGTGTGTGTGTGTGTGTGTGTGTGTGTGTGTGTGTGTGTGTGTATATATATATATATATATATATAT
>JAQMYF010000014.1:14300805-14328506 GCA_030014195.1 Neosilurus mollespiculum | reverse complement strand
TGTCCAGGGTGTACCCCGCCCTCACCCAGAGTCGGCTGAGATGGGCGCCAGCCTCCCCGCGACCCTATTTAGGATTAAGCGGTTCTGAAAATGAATGAATGAATGAACCTGGCAACCCTGCAGTACTTCATAGAAGTTTGTAATGATGCATGTTAGGATTACCTTTAATGGCTTTTGTTAAAGCTTTTCCAAAAGTCCAAAAAACTCTTCTGTTGAAATGTTTGTTTTCTCTACATTTTAGCATAAAGAGTCTGAGACCACTGTCCAAATTTCCTCCCAAATGTACTTCTCATGTCTTTTTTCTGGCCATTTTAAGTCTATAATCAAACCTACATATATGGATTCTCCAGATACTCAACTAATCTAAAGAAGGTCAAATGTATTGCTAAATGCAATTTAACATAACAAACGTGGATTAGCTAACACAATGTCCCACCAGAACACAAGCTATAAATGCGCCTCTGTATTTCATTAAAAACCCAGTTGTTTCCATCCCTAAGTCATGCACAACATTAACAGTGTCTAGACTGTCTTTCTGAACAATTTAATCTTTTTTTATTGAAAGAAAAACATGCTTTTCTTTTAAAAACACAGACATTTCTAAGTGACCCCAAACTTTTGAGTGGTAGAGTACATTGCTGAGACTTTCCATGCATATAATCTTACACAGTTCGTGTTTTGAGCTGTGTGTAGCCCTCAGGCAGTAGTGCTCAAGTCAGTGTGTGAAGAACGTGTGGTTCAGCAGCACCAGCTTCAGTGCTCACCCGGGGAGTTATTACAGAAATATCATCCACATACTCTGCACTGGTTTATCTCCCGCATAAAAGGTCTGGAGCATTTACAATCAGGGTAGTAGCTGAAAAATTCATATTCAAATTAGTCATATTGATGCTTTTAACAAGCTGATGCCCTGTATATCACATATTAATCAGCTCTACATCACCTTATGCTGGTGCTTTTGCAGTGATTAAGGCCTTAAGGGAATTTAAAGAAATTGCATGTTTAGTAAAACTTATACTACCTTCCACCATTAAATTCATGAGGAAATTAGAAATAAGTTTAGTTTACCTTGTGAAACCTGTTGCAGGTGCTTACATGCATTCTGCAGTTTTCCTCATACAGATTAACACAAATGGATACAACAATCCACAGCACACCCAAGCAGCACTCACTGTTATTTTTTTTAATACAGTTCTATGTGGCTTTTATTAGATATTCCATTTCAAGCATAATCCAGCACAGCTACCCCACTGTTCTCTATTTAAAGCTTCAAGCACACCCCCCAAAACAGCAGTGGATGCACAAACAGCCAATATCTGTCTGGAAGTCTCTGTCATCTATTATATATTGCTCCAAAATCATTAGCCCACATGATAAAGGTTATGGGAAATGTGTTAAGGGTTAATTTGCTTTATGTAAACTGTGTCTAAGAAGATAAACTTGTGAAAAATATAGATTTGTAAACCAAAAGCCATAAGTGCCACAGCTACTGCAACTAGAGAATTTTTAGCCACAAAACTGGTGTATGAGATATGAGCTAATATGAGCTGAAGGGGAAGACTCTTATACGGTCCATAAAATGGTTCCCTAATGCTCTACACCCAGCAGTATGGGAAACATTTAACCCATCTGTGCCACACTGGTTACTTTAATGGTAATTATTACAGCTGTAATGTGCTAATTACGTGACTATAAACACGTGTCCTGCTCCCGAGCTTGTACTATAGCTCATTAAATCAAAATACTATTACAGCTATTTTTAATGTAATTTGTACATAGCTGACCTGGGTGAGGGAGAGGAGGGAGGAGATGAAGAGGCTGATGGGAAAGCAAATTTGTGTTGCGCTGAAGTGATCTCTGCAAATGAGTCGACCAAGTCAGGCATCCCTGGTGATGTGCTCACACTCTCCGTGACTACCAGCTCGGGGTCCAAAATGAACAGCTCATCCTGAGAGATCTCAGTCACATAGTGCAGATGTTCCTAACACACACACACACACACACACACACACACACACACACACACACACACAATACCTGAATAAGAACTGAATAATAAATACATATAATAGTTTTGATAGTGGTGGGGTAAGGTTTCAACAGGTTTAACTAAATTATTCAATTACATTTTCTTGGCTATGCTTCAGAAACTGTTGGGTGTCCCCAGACCTGTTCTCAGAACCACCTATCTAAATAACCATCAAGAAAGAAAGACTTACCTGTGCTCGATCAATTCTGTAAAATCGATCAGCTGTAGTTGCTGCAAAAACAAGATAAAACAGGTTTGAACATAGAGCCCATACCAAAACACAGACTTAAGCTCCTCTCTATCAAAACTATTCTCTTTTACTTCACAAATGCCACATTTCAGTCTGGTTTTTAATTTAAGAGTACACCAATGCTTTTGCTATTGCTGAACAGTTATTGTGCAGGATGGTGCAGAGCTTAACTGCTTCCAGGAGAAGTGAGGTAAAGCTTAATTTTCTGCTATTAGAATTTGGCAAACTCGTGTGTGACAGATGGCAGCACAAACATTTCCTAAGTATCTTACATGACAAACATATTTTCAAAATGTCCATGTAATGTGATTTCCTCTCTCTGCTTCGGCCCATATGGTCCCTTCCTAACACAGACACTGATGGATAAGCTAAGTGCGCTGTCCTTCCATTAGGACCAGTGACTAGATGCAGTGCCTAATTTTCAAATTTATCATCATTATTAATTTTTTAACAGAAAATGTTTTAATAGGAGTCAATTTCATTTATTTGCATAATGCATCTCACTAAAGGTCCTGTTGTATTTTATGAAATAGTTGATTGATTGATTAATGGATTCATGATTCCATTAAAGTGCTGCAGGCAACTGAGTCAGGATGATGTGATTAAGCAAAAAAAAATATATATATATATTAATAATAATGTATCAGTGGAACATTTAACACAGCTTTCAAAACCTGTACACAAACATCCGCCCACCTTTGAAAACCTGCACGGTTTCCAACTGATACATCAGCAGGAAACAGAGGGCATTATAATCACAAACATGCACATATGCCTGAGATAAGCTGAAAATATATATTACACTTAACCATGGTTGTGCCTCCACCTTCAGCCCTGTAACTACAGGGAGCTTACTGAAAATAGAGCCAGATCCTGCTCTAAGCCAAAGGGAAGAGAGTAGGTAGAGATGGAACAGAGGGTAGAAATGAGATCTGGAGATGTTCTTCCAAATCTCCTTCAAACATAGTACATTTTATACTGACAATTTAAAAGGAGATAAATTACATTATGATACAATATATATATATGATATGATATGATATGATATATGATATTATGTGGTTGACAGTTATGACTAACAGGACTGAATCATTTAAGGAGTAAACTTGTGTTTAATGGCTCTGCAATGCAGAATGAAGATTGTTGTAAAATCTCTGGCTGAACAGAAGTGAAGAAATTGTCAAGCTGGGAGGATGTAATCACCAGAATAGTTTGGTGAATGGAAAAATCATGTGTGCAGAAAGCTTAAGAAAATTCAGCAGAGGGAGGAATCTGGATTATTGTTTTGGCCAGAGGACATGGCTTTGCTCTGGCTGCCCACCACTGCCGGCTCCTTGACACATCGATATATGTGATATACACATAGCAGTTGATACATAAGCACCTGGGCTGGGATTACTGTAACCATTCTAGAACCATTCCAGTGGATTTTGGAAGTGATCTCTGACGAAAATAAGTCATCATCATCATCATCATCATCATCCTCATCAAAGCAAAGGCAAAGCTCTCAATTTACCAGTCGAACTATGTCCCTACCCTCACCTACAGTCACCAAGTTCCGTCAATATCATCACAAATCCACCAAATCTTGGAGATCGTGGACACTGTGCCCCAGTTTAAACCCAGGCAAGCCAAAAACACTCAATTATTCCCTGTATCAATTCAAGCATTCATCAGATATGTGAATGTATAGCAGCTGTTGGTTATAATGTTCCTGGATAACAGAGCTTTGTTGCTTATTATTTCTCTGAGGACTTCAGAGGACTCAAGCCACTGATTCAGCTGATGAGGTAATGCAGTGTTGTAATGTTGGCTGAAAGAGGAATAGTGTTGGTTGTATAACTTCAAGAGAATAGGCTGGTCTTGGTTGCTTTCTGCTGTTTTCAGTACAGCAGAGTTGATTTGCATAGAAGGATTTTGGACATAATGGTAGTTAGTAGAAAGTGTTGGCTTTGAGGCTTCTGGAAAACAGGGTTATGTTGCCTACAAAAGATTCATGTTCAGGACAGTAGTATGGAGATTGGCTTATTGGTTGTAGCCAGAGGGGTGCTTTTTTTTGCTCTAATGGCTCCCGAAAAAACACACAAAACAAAACAAAAACAGGTTCCTGTTAGCTTAAAGGGTTCTGGTCAGTGTACATTGTCAGGTTCATCTGAGGTCGGTTTCCATGGATTTAGAAAAATCCTATTTCATGCTGTAGACTCAGTAGTTAATGCTGTGTCTGTGTGTGTGTGTGCGTTTCCATGGCTTTTGCTCCATGAGCAATGAGTAGAATTAGAGGCAGTCTGGAGATGGCAGGGGGAGAACACCCTATCGAGTCCATCATGTCAGACATCTAATTAGTCTATGAAAACAGAATGTCTCCCTCTCCACTTCTGTCTCCTTCTCTAACTTCCCCTTCTCTGGCAGTAATGCTGGCTGGGTAATGGCCTGCTCATTAGGGCAGAAATGTCAGTGAATATTCTCTCCTGAATTTGAACCTTTTTTAACCTTTATTTAATTACAGTTGGCCCACTGAGCAAGCTTGCTGTTTTTTCAAGGCTGAGAGGGTGAGACAGCCCTGTCATGTTATACCGTCTCTGGGGAAGCTGAGAGGCTGTAATATTTACATAACATAACTCTCTCTTTCATTATCATTGTGTTGTAGCACTGAATGGCGAGCGAACAGCATGTAAGTTCTGTCCTCTCAGAACTGACCACTTTTGCCCTACTTTCTAGGAAAAAACATCAGCAAATAAAAAAAGCCCAACAGTCTATCTTGCAGTCTATAATTGCACAGCAGTACCACCAGTACACCCCCCCCCCAAAAAAACATGCAAAACAACTGAGGGAATAAGATAAAGAGAATATAGAAAGAAGGAAAGATTTTAGCCTACTTTCCTAATCAAACTTGGCTTTCAGAACAATAACCCTAAAGCATAAAAGACAAGCATTACTTACAGTCCAGAAAACACCATTTTGGTGACAATCTTTGACATGACAGCGTTTTGGACTTGGCCTCATCACCTGCCTGCAAGACAACACAATACAGGAGAGCAAAAAAGAGCATTGGCCTTTAATTTTTAGTACAGTATTTATAGTACAGTGCTTTAAACCCTGATTTTTTCATACATCTGACGAGCAGTAGCCATTATTGAAGCTTAAAGAAAATTGAATACACAGAAAACAGGAGCCACACTGCTGAACCAACACTATACCAACACTGCGGATATGCAGCACACAAATTCATGCACAGGCCTTTATACAACAAATTCACAACAGAATCACAGCACAGGCAAATTTCTGATCCCACAAACAACATTAATCACATTTAAAGAGCCCTTAGGAACAAGGAGGAGGGATTAAGGTGTATTATTATTATTAGACAATACTACTTTGTCAAAATACAGAAAATATTAATGCATTTCACAATAAATTATTGCATTTAAAAATGCAGGAAGTTCAGCTTGTACAGCACATATTCATGTGTAGGTGTAAGAAAAGTAGCAGAACATGGCTTCTGAAGCAGTACTGAGGGGAGGTGGGAAGGGGGATAAAAAAACGAGGGAAGAGATTACGCTCTGCTTGAGACCAAACGGAAACACTTTTTTCCCCCCCCTCCTGAAAGACAAACATCTGTTTTCCGATTTAGACTCTTACTCTGAGGAATAGAAAACATCCACCAAATATCCTGAGAGTCACAGTCAGGAGCGTAGATCTTCTGCTTCAACAAGCTCCTTTGTGTTCAATCAAACTGTCGCTTGCATTTGACTGCGTCCCTGAATGAACAATAATGGGCTTTTTGTTTTCCACGCTTGTTCCTGAGATTGCTCCAGGTCTGTCTCACAGTCTAGCTATTTTACCCACCTGCAGCATCAGTCGCTGGAGAGATGGGTGACATGACACAAAGTCCTGCAGGATATAAGAGATCCCAAAATACACATGCGCACGCACACAGACACGCACACACAAAGTCCCATAAACCCTGAGTAAATACATGCCCATCACAAACTCTCGCCTGCAGGATTCATTCTATATATCAGGTTTGAATCTGCACCATTCCCCTCTCACATGTATCCAGACACACTAGCACATGCATGCTGCACACACACACACACACACACACACACACACACACACACACACACACACAGTGTGCAGGATTGCATGTTAAACCTTGCTTTTGTAACAGGCTTCAGATTTAAAACTATCCAGTACAATCTTTAAAGTGACTTTACTTAAACTGGTACAGTATGTAACCGGGTAGCACGGTGGTGTATTGGTTAGCACATCTGTCTCACAACAAGAGGGTCCTGGGTTCGTGTCCTGGGCTCAGGTGTTTCTGTGTGGAGTTTGCACATTCTCCCCAAACTTGGGTGGGTTTCCCTCATTTCCTTCTGGTCTCATCCCACAGTCCAAAACATGCACATTATGCCAACTGGCTGTTCCAAATTGCCCCTAGGTGGGAGGCTAGTGTATGTGATTGTTGGAGTGTTGGACCGGTAATCGTCTGGCAGAATGTTTCTCAGAAAAGTTTCTTCCTTACTGGCTTGTTTGGGGTTTTGGTTTAGCACTTAAAAATACCACTTTAGTTTTTCATCATCCAGCTCTTTCAACTCACTGAGGAGACAGGGATAGTTCAATAGGAATTGTGGGATTTGGTGTTGATGTATTGATGTACGCAGATAGGGACATGCTTTTTAATTGCGATTAGACTACAATTGCAAAGTTGATTCACACCACAGACAAACACACAATCCCTTACTTCACACAAACAAGCAGCTCTGTCTCTCTCACACACAAAACTGTACTGCATGGATACGCTACATCCGTACATCACAAGCAGTGATTGCTACATAGTATGAGCGACATATCTGTGTGTGTACAAGTGAGTGACAGAGAGTGTGTGTCAGAGAGAGAGAGAGAGAGAGAGAGAGAGAGAGAGAGAGAGAGAGAGAGAGAGAGAGAGAGAGAGAGAGAGAGAGAGATAATGCAAATGAATTATCAAAGAAATATCCAGCTGAACTCTACGAAACCTCTAATAGCAACATATTTCAACCCCTATTTGCCACCTGGGGTCCTTGATTAACATCAGCAGGGAAGGGTGTTCGTGTATGTGTGTTATTTCATTAAAAATATTCTAAGCAAAATGAAATGTCAAATACTTTTGATGATTTAAAAATATAACAAAAAATATAATTAAAGCCTAAATCATGGCCTATTATTAGCATTCAAAGATGAAAAACATGTCTAAAAATTACTTAGATTACATTAGCTATACTTGTAATCAATATTGCAACATTACAGTAATTTAATTTGGGGCAAATTAGTGGGGTCTTTTTCCACTTGCATGGATAAAGGTGCCACATGTCCTCTTAGAGCCATGCATTTACCGAAGTGCTGCTTCTACTTGATTCAAGTAGTCTGTGTTTTTATTCCTTCTCACCATGCTTAGTTCACAATTAAGTTTTATGCACTTGGACACTGAATTTAATTACATAAACAGAATACTGCTATAACAGCATCAGAACTTCCAACTAATTATGAGCACACACGTAACTTTAAGCAACACTTGGACAACCATAATGTGGATTCTCAGCTTGGCAAAGAACACCAGTCCATACATGAATGCAACCAAGAAACCCTGGCACATCCGTAGAGAGCTGAATGACCAATTAAGAAGATTCTGCATCAACGAGGCAATAGTAGGAAGAGGAAACAGGAAACGTTTGGATGCTTATTCCGGAAAGTAAATGCTTTTCTAATGAAAACATCTGAGCTCTTCTTATAAATTTGTATGAACATGAGCCACTTACTAATAGTTAAGATACATTAAAGTTATAACAAAGGCCTGCCCTGGCAAAGAGTACATCTCTGCACGTGTGTGTGTGTGTGTGTGTGTGTGTGTGTGTGTGTGTGCGCGTGTGCGTACATGTGTGAGAAGTCCAAATACTCCATTTGAGCATGTTTTTAGAACAGCTGGCACCGTTGTCATGCTTTCAGCTTAAGCCAGAAAACTTACCATGCTTGTCTTCCCTGTGAAAAAAATACTACACGCATGCTGGCAGTAATAAAAAAGATGGCCACTAATATTTTACATACATATATATATACACACACACACACATATATATATATATGTATATATATATATATATATATATATATGTATGTGTGTGTGTGTGTGTGAGTGTGTGTGTGTGTGTGTGTGTGTGTGTGTGTGTGTCAAACTTGTTTTTTTGGTACTTGTTTAGCGTATAGTGAGACTTTCCAGACTGTATAGTGGGACCTTTGTTAGAGAAACAAATTTATATTTTTAAGTGAAAACATTAGTCAAAACAAAAATCTATTCTGTCAACCTGCACGCTCACCCAACCTCAGTGCTAATAGACCTGCGCACTTGCACCTCTCTAGCTCTCTTAACATCTCTGCAAAATTATAACCTGTTTTTTGCTCAGCGTTAAATAATGGTGTAATTAGTACTAAAGTGGCTACTGCAGTACCTTACCTTAGTAAACCAGATTGCATGATTCATTTAAATATTGTCAATTGTCCCAATTTTGAGATCTAAATGGGAAGCTCCTAGAAATACATATACACTGAAAATGTCCTTTATTTTGTTCATAACTCCAAGACCAAGACAAGACGACCTTTTTTTTTTTTTTTTTTTAAACAACAAGAGGAAAATAAAGTAAATATCATTTCTGGACTTTGAAACTGCCATTTCTTTCCAAGTATTGTTTTCCCCATCTGAACAAATAAGAGTACATACTCCATACTCACGTTAATCCTAGAGTTTACTGATTGGACATTGCTGAACACTAAATGTAGCATCATTTTTTTTTCAACGAGGAGATTGTGGGTAAAAATTAACAGCCAGGCATAGTGCAGTATGCAGTAACCATGGAAGCACAGGAGGCGAGTCAGAATACCACTGAGAAAAAAAGGTTGAAGGTTGTATTTTCAACTCTTCTTTACTGATGATTTGCTGCTATAACTTTTAGGTGCATACTGCCATTTGCTGTAGGCGTTTTAGGATTCTAGGAAGCATGTGGGTTTCAGCATCGAGGTGTCTATTACCTAATCAGTTAATAAGCAAAAATACACATTCTAGTCCAGTGAAATAAAGGAATAAATAAAAGTAGTGACTACCACAGTCAATAATGTTGCTTTCTCTTACACAAGGCAAAAAACTTTTAAATGAAATATTATTTTAAAATCAATTTCTTTTGTTTAGTAAGATTCATTTTGGTCTGCTGTCTTGCATTTAATAATGTGAAAGGAAGGAAGGCAGTAAATGAGATATTTCTATATATACAAATTTACTGTAAATACTCTCACGCTAAGCTTTAAAGCACAGGATTACTAATCTTCCTATCATTATTCCCTTAAAAGTGCATCTTAGTATAATTACTATATGAGACTTCCAGAATAGCATTTCTAGGCAAAATACGAGTTAAACTAGCAAGCACATCATCACATTGATCAAGACTCACAATCTCTCTCACACCCAGTAATTTTTTTCTTTACAAAAGAACACTTTCTTACATATTCTTAAAAAACTTTAGGCATATTTTCTCATCTTACTCTTTTTTCCATTGTCCCTAATGTCCATCTTTCTCTTTCTCCATCTTCCCTTCTTTCTTTTCCCTTATTTCCTTCTCAACTTTAGTTTTTCCCTCTTTTTATTTACTTATTTTCTCTCTCTTGCTCCCATTCACAAGATTCCCTCTAACGCCCTTCATCCTATTCTTCCACTCTCCACTTTCTCACTCTGTCTTTTTACCTCTTGCAGTTTTTCAATCTGGACTCGACAAGTTTCCAGGTCACTGTCTCCAGGGATGACGATGAGCCCCAATGGGATTGCTGTGAGATGGAGAGTAAGAGAGTGACAGAACAAGAGAGAGAGAGAAAAAGAAAAAACAATGAGAATGATTCTATAATTTGCTGTATAAGTTGCCTATGTGCTGTGCTGTTTTTTACCCCCCCAAGAGCACAACCATTGACAGACAAATCACATTTAATGGCTAATTCATGTGGAGGCTCCAGTGTACTGTCTAATCTCATATTTTGGTTGCCTGGAAACTGTTTAGACCTAAGAGTAGTTTATTACTGCAACCTAATAACACATGGTAACATATTGTTAACTACTTGAGTACATTAAAACAGAAAAATGAATAAGGATATGATCAGTAATCCAATAAGTCTCTCAAGTGAACAATATAGCACACTGTTGTTTTTTTTCCTGTAGACTTTATTTTCTTTCAATAAGTTTAATTACAGGGAAACTGTGTGTGCATGTGTGATCAGTGCTAGTAGATGACTTGCTGTATATGTATGCTCCTGCATGCACCCCTAAGAATAATCATTCTGCTATCAGGCAGGTCACATATCATCCAATGTGCACACGCAACAGGTGACAGGATTCAAAGAAGGTAATGTGATTGAACATGTTAATGAACACAACACCTACTTACTAATTAATCACAAATCTACTGAGGAAATGAAAGGAGCTACATATTGGATTTAGGAAATAAAAATGCCTCTTCACCCAGAGCCTGTTATTGCTGAAGATAAAATCAAGGCAATTTTTCTGAGCAAACGTTTGTGAGCTCATGACATTTATTAATGCATTTTGGTGAAAGTATGGTGAGAAGTTCCTGTAGATCACTTCAAGAAGGCTAATTCAGAGAAAGCAAGATAAGCCGGGAGAAAGCACTTATATGGTTACCAAGCAGTTTATAAGGGTTTTTTTTGTTTGTTTGTTTTTTATCACCACCAGGAAACAGGATACTAATCAATAGATATTGCATTGTTGATTAATGGAAGCAATTTTTCTTTTCAGGGAGCCCATTATTATATCCTGATAGTTCGAAACTAATGCACTACTCGATTTGGACTTCATCAGAAAGACATTTCTAAAATGAGATTCCTAATGGACAATACCTGAGACCAGCCAGAACTCAACATCTGGCTGAACTCAAACTGGCTCTGGTCTTTTAGACATTCAAAGTAGATGAAGCAGAAGACAGATGCCACAGATGTGTTTTGAGGGGGGGAAAAAAACAGGAAGTGAAATAGCTCCGCTTCTACAGTTCTAAATAACATGAATATCCTTAAAAGTAATTTAAAAGATAAGCAATCTGTCTAAGGCCTCTGATATGCTCAGCGAATCGTTTGAGTCCACAGTCATGGAAAGAGCATGAATAAATCGAAAAATCCATAATCTTTTATGCTTTATCCTTTACAGTTTAAAACATATCTATTTTCTCCTGTTATTGCCCTATCTACAGCAATATCAAGGCTCCATTCCAAGAAAACCAGCATATGATAAACATTTCTCACTCATCTTTAGGTGACAACTGAATTTTTGAGAACAGAGAATGCCCTCCATCTAAAAAAACTATGAAATGTGTGGATCTCATTCTTGTTCAGGAGCATTGCATTGTTAACCACTTTATCAGCAAGACATGGAAGTAATAAATGCAGAATAGTGTGAGCAGTAGAAGGATTCCGGAATATATGGAATAAGGCTGTAAGACACATTCATCACTATAAGCCTTTTTCTTGGATTGGATTATATCTGTCTCACTGGTTAAGTCACTTTGAATTAAAGTTCCAGTCATGTAGGTAAAAGTAAGTGGATTTAACTGGGTTTACTTCTGTTGTCATGGTGGAAGAAGTTGCTCGTGATGTGCCTTAAGAGGTTCCCTAATTTAGCCGGGTCTTTAGTGATTTGTGAGCAATTACATTAATATGAGAAATGATAAGATTGCTTTTAGAGAGCGGCAAGTCTCCCAATCAGAGAGAGAGAGAACAGAGACGGAGAGCTCTTGACTGAGGAATGTTCGGTTGCTTGGCAACATCAGAATAGGCATGCTCTAATTTAATTCAGGCTTGTTCTTTTTTCCTCTCTCTCAATCCCTTTTTCTCTGCCTCCCTTCCCCACTTTTCATCTCTCTCGCTCTCTCTCTCTCTCTCTCTCTCTCAGTTTGTTTCCAGTGTTATGTAAGCTCTTTAGAGGTGTGAAGAGTGTGTGACAGCACCACAGACAAAAGCCAGATGTGTTTTATGTTCATCACCAATGAAAGCCAGAAAAGAGACCAGCACAGAGCTGTGATATGGATATTATCTTTATAAACTATACACTTAACACTGTGCTGCGCTGCTTTTGGTGTAGTTTTGTAGCCTTTTGTAAGTCAGTGTTGACCCCATGTTTCAAAAGCAGTTTGTATATATACATATATGTGTGTGTGTGTGTGAGTGTGTGTGTGTGTGTGCGTGTGTGTGTGTATATGTGTGTGTACACATGAAAAGAGTTGATGCTGTCATTTCCTGACATCTAGTGTTGGAAAAGAGAAAAATGAAAGTGAAGAAGTGTGCATCAACTGGTACTGTTTTAAATTTGCTGACTATATAATGTACTGAGTATTGAGGTGTACTGTGTACTGTGAGCTGACAGTTTGCTTGATTTTCATGTCTCATAATTATGCTCACCTGCCACAAATAATATTGGTATGCCATTTGGTATACTTTTCTCCATCTTTTCAACAGCAGAATATGGTGCACGGAGATTATAGTTCATTTTCAGTACTCTCTCATGTCTAAGTGCTTTCATGGACTTGTCTTTATGCAGCCCTGTGTACCATGCTACTACATTGATACCTGTTGTACCATGGTCCTAATCCCATGTTATGTACCTAACCTACCTTACCCATATAGGGAGCAGGAATATGAAAGATTAGTTCACATGGTAATACAAGCAGCAAATTTGTTCCAATAATGCCTCAGGCTAAACTCACTCTCTCACGCACACATTTGCCAAACCACTTAATCATTCTAGGGTGGTGGGAGGAATCTTAGCTGGCACTGGGCAAAGGCGGGGAATACCCTGGGCAGCTCAGCAGACAAGGTCAGCACACATTGAACCATTAACACTCACACTTAAAGGCAATTTGGAACAGCCAGTTAGCGTAATGTAAATGCCTTTGAACTGTGGGAAGAAACCGGAGTATCCTGAAGAACCCATGCAAGCATGGGAAGAACATGCAAACTCCACCCAGAAACACCCAAGCCCGAGACTCAAATCTAGGGCCTTCTTAAAGGTGAGACAAATATGCTGACTACGACCCCACTATTCCGACGTCAAGCTACACAATATTGAAATATTTCCCTAAAATTTACACATTTTTAAACTATAGTAACTGGACAATGAAAAATTATTCATGTTCCGTTAAAACAATATCTTTTTATTTTAGGATATTGTTTTAATGGAACATCAAGAAGTTTTCATTGTCCAGTTACTATAGTTTGAAAATTTGAACACAGAAACCATTTAGAAGGGCAACTTTTAAGAACAGCTAGATATTTACTATGCTAAAATACCACCATTTTGCTTTCATAGTGACCATCTTGAAAATTGCGGAAAACTGTGGTGACCAGCAAAGATTACAGATTGCTTCGAATCCAAAGACTCTTCTCACCACAAAATTATGCTTTTATCACTAAGTGAACTGTATTGCCATATTTAAGGGGTAAACTGCTCCACTATCTACCCTTTTATTCTGTGTAAGATTCAGTATAGGATGAGAAATGACAGAGGAGGTCATCCCCCTCCACAACAATAGGCCAGAGTATAAATTAAACCCTAGCTATGTCAATCTGTAGAGCTAACCTAATTTTATAAAAACAGAGAAGAAAACATGCATTCAATTATTATAAGGCCTTCCTGTTTACTACTCCACCTGTCTGTCTGAAATGACCACTGATGATGGACTGGAAAGTGATTGGAGCAACGTGTACATGAAAGAATACATCTGTAATGTATAAAGTGGAATGTAAAATCTGTCTGCATGAAACAAATGTATTTTCCATATTTAACAAGGTTTAATATTGGTGTCCATCATCTGAAACAATCATTTCACAGCAAAAAAAAATAATAATTGGATATTACAAACTGCAAAGATGGTGAGTAATGACATCAATTCAAGAACTTTCAATTGTTGGCAGACAGTATTCAGAATCTCTGCTGGAAGTGCTAATATTATGCAGTGCCCCGTTTTCAAGCTGCCACTGAGAAGTGTGCATTTGTTTAGAATTCATTGTTGTGTCGATTTTAAGGTCATCAATTACACCGCTTGCTTATAATAACTGCAGTTCAAAATCCCAGGTGCTGAATCTGCAATGCAATACCCACTACCACTGGTGGCCCTTTAACAGGGCCTTACTGCCCCATTAAGCTTCGTAGTGTAATTACTGCATCAAAAATCATTTACAAACAGTCTTAGAGACCTACTGGGGCAGCAATCATACTGCCCCAAGCACACTCAATGGGAGTTAATGGCATTATTGCCAGAGACAGAATTCAATCTAATTAATTTCAGAAAACAAAGGTGTAAGTGCACACAATGTTTCTATGATGTGAAAGGCCATTTCTATTGCAAGATACATCCTAAAGATTGCGAGCTACATGCCATGTCTAAAACCACTCAGATTGACCTTATAGACTATATTCTGGATAATTGTATATTGTCGATTTTCAACTGCCTATTATAGGGTTACTCTAAACATTTTCTTGTTTGTAGCTGATAGCATAAGCCAAGTAAGACAGCCTGTCAAATTAATTCTGTCATGATTAATGTCCTGCCCCAACGAAGCCTACAGTTATGAGACATTGCTTCCCACTACCATGTCATCACCATGACAGTGTCAGTACTACAAGAAAAATGGTCCTCTACCCAAATAATATCTAGTAAGTGGTGGTCCAATCTAGCTGCACCTACCATGTGCATTGTTTCACTAATGGACAAGGTAGGTATGGGGGCATGTGCAGATGGGCTGTAGGCAGCAAATGTACCTATAAAGTGCCTCAGCAGTATACGACCTTATAAAATTACCTGTCGATACTCTGTATAAAAAGCACAAACATACACACACACACACACACCCACACACACACACCCACACCCACACACACACACACACACACACACACACACACACACACGTGGTGCAATAGAACCAGCATGTGTGGGTTTGCACTTACAAGCTTCTTTAAGTTTCTCTTTGTGGTAATGAAGATCTTCATAGTCGTGCATGCTGATACGGTTCACTCGGATCCGTAATCTTTCTGGGATCGGCTGCTGACTGTAAGAGACAAAAAGTAACAGTACTTGATCATGGACACACCCACACACTTTGTGAATAATGCTAACAAACAATTAAGAGAAACACTAGCATACACTAAGCAAAACACTTCTGGGACTGACTGTGCTCAGCCTGATTCATCAGTATTATATGTGTTTTCTGTGAGAAACACACTGTCAGTACTAAATAATGGCCAAGTTAGACCCTGACCACATGACCATTACCAGTGAGATTATTAGCCTCCATTAGCAGTATTCTTATCTCAATGGTAAATTACAACACATTAAGTGGTAAGAACACACCAATAAAAGAAGCACTCGTTTATGACATTTACAAACCCACGAAAAAAAAGAGAGCAGTGATCATTTTGATCATTTCCTTTAACCAGCCTTGATATTTATTATGATGGGAATGAGAGGAAACGGATCTGAACTATCCCAACAAACACAGGGCAGAGTGTGAGGGAGTGAGAGGGTGTGTTTGTGTAGCTCACTCATTAAGTAGTGGTATCGAGGTCCTCCGCTTGGTTTTTTGCACCATATTGGCCTGGTTTCTGAGTGAAATGTGGATGGTAGAAGGGGCTAGCTTGCACGGCTCTCCGTCCACCTGCATGGGGATTGACTTAAAGGTGGTGAGGGTTACCTCACGACACTGATTAAGCCTCTCTCCATGGCCCCCAACCTGTAGCGTTGCCTACAAACCAAAAGAATAACAAATACTTTTTAAAAATAATTTGCTTAATTTTGGTTTAGTTTCATTATATTCCATACACTGGAGGAGTTATCTTTTCATGAACTCGTTTTGAATCCGTTTGATTTTAGACTACAAATCCTCAAAAAAAAATCCACAAAGCACTGCCCCAAAAACACAGGCTTGTGTGCTGCCTATGCTAGAACAACTGAAACAAGAAAATCTTTCTGATCTGACCCTACATTTAGATTTACAGCATTTGGCAGATGCTCTTATCCAGAGCGACATACAATTACAATTTTTATACAACTGAGCAATTGAGGGTTAAGGGCCATGCTCAAGGGCCCAACAGTGGTGATAGTGGGGATTGAACCACTGACCTTTGGATGAGTAACCCATCGCCTTAACCACTAAGCCACCATTGTCCTTCAAAAAACCCTCTTTGTACTGATGGGTTGCAACATAAATTTGTCAGTATATTTTAAACTGGATGCTTATACATGCTACTACACTAGAGGTTTTATTTTTGACCTGCCAAATCTTTTGATTTGAGAGTTTGCATGTTTATGAAAGTACCAATGATGTCATGGTGAAACCGATGACCTCGATGCAGCCATCGTCATGACGTTGAGGCTCAAAGTCATGATGCTCACTTGGGTTTCCCCATGGCATAGTGCCAGCACAGTATCTATACACACACATACACAAAAGAGATTCAGTATAATTAAAGAAATGAGACCCTGTTTGTGTGTATGTGTGTGTAAGAGAGTGAGTGAGAGAGAGAGAAATAAGGGTTACCAGAGAAATAACGGTATTTTACCTGGGTATATTGAGGAAGACCAAACACTGCAGCTTCAGCTCC
Organism: Neosilurus mollespiculum; assembly: GCA_030014195.1. Lineage (NCBI taxonomy): Eukaryota > Metazoa > Chordata > Actinopteri > Siluriformes > Plotosidae > Neosilurus > Neosilurus mollespiculum. Next base: position 14,311,550 of record JAQMYF010000014.1, on the reverse strand, counting down.
TGGACCTTAGCCGTTAAATCTACACCGTCACACTTTCAGTGAAAACAGAGCACAAATCAGCACGAGGTTTATGATCTGATATGATGTGTGTGGCAGCCTGGGAAAAACCTGTCCCATGGTAATATTTCCCACTATGTATAGCTCCTATGTATTTTCCTGTCACATTGCCATCCAAAAATGTATAAGGAAATCATACTTAGCTAGTGAGGTTTTGAATATGTTTAGATAGACTGACTTTTTTTCCACCATGCCTTTTAAACTAACTCATCATCTCTGCTTTGAAGGCAGATATCCAAGACAAGATAGAAATTAAATCAATATTTTTGGTTTTGTGTATTTTTGGCATAAATTTTTTTTTTTTTTTTTTCCTTTTTGCACATTTGCCAGAACTCAGACACAACCACAATCTGAACTTACCTAGACCTCCACACATTTCTTTAAATATGCAAGCTATGGACAGTATTTTTATTATAGTAACTTCTCGGCACAGACCGTACACTGCCGTACTGTCTCTGTGAAGTATGTCCACAGAGATCTCTGTTACAGTAGCTGTATCTAACCTGTTTCTTTATTAGTTCAGTTCTGATGCATTCCCATGATTGAGAAAAGTAATCCTTAAAAAATTATGGACAATGTTATCAGATACGAAAATATAGTTTGTTTACTTACAACCACTTTAATGTGTTTAGCCAAATCTTTCGAGCTCCCCATGAGGAAATCTGAGAAGGCAGTCTGAAAAACAGCAGTAGAAACATCCATTTACCCTTACCACGAACACCTTTTCAATTACTACTGAGCAATTATGAAAGTCACAATATCCGCTAATCTGCTCTTTTAATATTACACAGGACAAATCTGTTATGTTGACAGTTATGCTGTTACAAGGAGCATAGAATAAAACATAAAGGGTGTGATGATGTAGGAAAACAATCAAGAGCAGGAAAGTGTGATTTAGACAAACATAAAATGGTTACTGTTTGCTTAATTAACACCACATTACTAATATAGGTAAGTCTGTCGAGCTTTTTACACCCTACTGGCTCATCAGGCCGGTGCTTATCCCTGGTTTCTGTAGTGTGAAGTGACTAGGAGTTCAACCTCTCCTGGATGGGATGCTAGTACATCCCAGGTTACCTTCCAGTATTTTTAATTGTACCCGTTTATACTGCTGGTTGGACAGAGGCACACTTGTGGTTAAGACCTTGCCCAGGGAACTTAGCACGATGGGGGTCTAATAGGGATTCGAACCCACGACCTCCAGATCATGCGCCCAGCACTCTAACCACTACACCACCGGCCCCACATACATTAATATACATAGACTTAAATACATTAATATACATAGACATAAATATAAACAGAATGAAAAGTCATACTGTAAACTGTAAATACTGTAGTTACATTATGTGTTGAACACACACAAAACAAGTAATTTTATAAGAATGACGATAATCATAATAATAATATTGACAATAATAATAATAATAATAAATTACAGTACACAGGAATGCTGCAAGTTGATTGGTCAGCTATCACTGACCACTAGGGGTTAGATATTAGTATTTATTCAAGAGATTTTCTCAATTCTGACTGGTAAAAAGCCATCGAGTAATTCTTGGTACTGCATCACTGCCATGGTATAACTAAAATTTTCCTCTGTTGCCATTGGATAAGTTGAATAATTATTGCACGATTGGCAGGCAGGGCTTCATAAGATAGAGAATTATTCTGCCTCGGAGGGTGTTACCCACATCGGCCTTCGGTCATAGCAGACTGACCCCTCAGCAAAATAATTGTCCATATTATACTTCAGCTCATTCAAAAATTGCTTATCAAATTATCAAAAGATGCCGTTAGAACTTAGCTTGGCTCGACGTGCACAGATCTCATCTACCCTGCCTCTGTCATTGTTAAAATATGTCAAAACTATACAAATCTTGTTTCAGTTTGCTGTTCTTTATGGTTCCATGTACTATATACTAAAACTGTTTAAAGAAGACACTGATACACAGCTCTTCTGCACCTGCCCATGCGTGCGTGCAGAGTTCACTTGCATCTCTCATAATTAAAAAAAATGTGAAAAAAACCCCAACATCATAAAAATCTAGTTTAAAACAATCGTATATGTCACTATTCATGCGACAGTCATCTCTCCTTCGGTGCATAATTGTTAATTATCCTAATATTGTGAACCAATCAGATCACTTCCTGTGTAGTATATAAATGATAAACTATTATTCACTGCTAAAAATATGACACAATTACAGCTTGTCACAAGCAGACATACAAAGTTCTGAATTCTCCCTATTTTACCTTTACCTTAACTTGTGGATATGATCTAAAGGCTTCTTTTATAAATATTAAACCTCATAGGAACACATTTGCAAAGTACTTTACAGTATTGAATAACAACAGGTATTTCCATCCACTTATCAGTAGGCTTAAATTATATGAGCATCTCCCATAAGAGTTCCGTTGAATGAGCTGTTACTATAGAAACAATCACACTAGAACAAACACATTAACATAAACCCGTTATTTGCCTTGTTATTGAGATTATGCCAGAGATGTGCTGCTACAAAACACTACTCAACAATCAGATTCCTGACTAATAGAACTGTGTTTTAATGTAAAATGAGTGATTATGAGCAGAATAGAACCATACTGTATCATGTGGTATGTGATATTGTTCAGCATGTTTCCTCACAATCACTGCTGCTGTTAGCGTTCCAGTGGCTGTGCTGAAAAGATGTGTGACTAAAAACCCACAAGTATGTGTTTTATTGTGTGATATAAGGACATGCTCCATTGTCTCACTCACCCCAGCATAGAACATCTTGTTTCTGAAGCGACTGTTGAATTTTTCTGGGTTTGCCTCTGGGAAAAGATACAAAGGACGGTGTTTCAATTAGTGCCAGTCAACCTGCCCACACACACGCACACACACCCACACCCATTAAGCCCATTCATTTCAAAGATAGAGTGGTGCTATTACACAAACCTCGAGACTCATGAAACTCCAGAGTTACGTGAGCATCAAAGCCCAGGCTGAAGTAGTTATTAAAAACATCTAGCGGAAGCTGTGTGGGGAAAAAAAAAAAAAATACATGAATAAAAAATAAAATAAAAACAATATATGAATGTAGTCAATGATAAACCACATACAGCCATGGAAAAAATGAAGAGACCCCTTTTAATGTGGATCTTCATTAAAAGTGTGCTCATTCTTTATTTTTTTTTCCCCATAGCTGTATACACAACTGTACATCAACACACAAAATTACACAAATGAAACAGTAGTATACAAGTTAAACAGAAAACTCAATATTCCGATGCAGAGAGTTAGGGCGGAGCGTGTGTGATTAGGTGGGACGGACCTACCTTGTCTGTCACTTGTTCATCTTTCTCCTCTGGTCCCGCCTCTGTGTTTGGATCTACATACAGGTTCCAACGGTCAAGCTGCACAATGTTCCCATCTTCCACATGAGAGAGGATCTTGCACACTGGTTCATCGGTGTACCCCTGTACACATGCACGCGCACACACACACACACACACACACACACACACACACACACACACACACACACACACGTACACAGCAGTGTCATCTACAAGCCAACATATTTCACTGCATGTGATAAAACGATTCTTGTGAGGTAAACGGAGTATAAATGCTTAGAACTTCAGCAGACTAAAAACAAACAGGTCATTAGAACTTCTAGTCAGACATTGACTGGATTTAGATACATTGATTTTAACATTTAAATCTGTTGTTAACTTCTGAAAAAACTCTGTTCATTTCACAAAGTGAAAGATCCAATATCTCAGAGAGAAGATATTATACAAATTAAAAATAGAATTGCAGAAACAGTCATGATGGATTAAATAGCCATATATATGTATATAAACTTGCATCTTTTTTGCACAGTATTTACTCTCTTTGAACATCTCCACATTTTGCAGTGTTACAACCAAGAACTTAAACGTATTAAACTGTATTTAAACTTAATTAAACGGTTTGACTTAAATGATATCTGACATTTTAAAGTGCCAAATATTTTAATTGCGACAAAGATTAATTAAACCAAAAGCAAGGCTTTGTTGTTTGAATAAACATTCACTTTCAGGTTGTCACCACTTGTTTAAACCACCTTTAACTAAAAATAAAGCTGGGATATGTCTCTATGAGCTTTTTTTTTTTTCTTCTTTGCCTAATCTCAAACTCTGTCAGTCCAGATGAAGACTACCAACAAACAACAATTTTCAAGTCTTGCCGCATACTCTCATTTGGATTCAGGTTTGATGGCACCTTCTACAGCCCTTTACCATACAAAACCCATTCATAAACTGAACAAAAACAACACAGGATAGATAATAAACTTCCATTTCCACTCAGTCTCACATAACAATATGTGTGTTATATTGTTGTATTGTATATATGTAGCATAACTCTGTGTTTCCCCCCCACAGATTAACTGATGTCTTTCTAAGAGCCATTGGTAATTTTTGGGGCTACAGTTTCCCATCACTGCTTAATGACTCTCGGTATGTGGCATTCTCTGGGTACTGTTATGCTTGAGTTGTATTATTTTCATTTTTTAAAAATGATTTAAAATTGCTTTGCTGGATGTTCAAAATTTGGGATATTTTAACAATGATTATACATTGATTGATACGCTGTGCTGCACTTTGTTTTGATTGTGCCTGGGTGTTCATAATACTGCACTCACAAGTTTTTATATTTAAAATGTGTCAGTGGATGGACAGCCTATCTCGGCCAACAATGGGCGAAGGCAGGGTACACAGTGAACAGCTCGCCAGACCATTACAGGGTCAACACACACAACCATTCACACTTGTACTCAAACCTAGAGGCAATTTGGAACAGCCAGTTAGCCTAATACACATGCTTTTGGACGAAGTACTCGGAAGAAACCCATGCAAACACAGCGAGAACATGCAAACTCCACACAAAAACGCAGAGCCTGGGATTCAAGGACCTTCTCGCTGTGAGGTGGACGTGCTAACCACTACACCACCGTGCTGCTCGTACATGATCTCGGTAGCATTAACAGTTTTAAAACCTGTAATTAGGAACAAAATGCCATGCATTCAATTGCAAAGATTGCAGACCCAAATTCAAGAGACCAAATGAAATTAATTGTAACAAGATGTTTCACTTATAAGGCGTTACATGTTTTATAATCAGGAGCAAGAAATGGTCAAATAGTCTCTGCAATATATAAAGTAATAATATTAGTAATAATAAAAGATAGCATCAGTGTAAAAGAGAGCAGTTCCCTGTCTAAAGAGGACAGAAATATTTCCTAATAAACTTTTTGGCCAGAATTTTCCTTATCCCTGACTCCGGCCATTTCTGTAGGAGATTTTCAGTCCTCAGTTTATTTTTTTTTCCACACCAGATGTAGAAGCCATGCACATTTCCCCTAAATATCTGTTACTGTTCCAGACATTATGTACGGACTTCTTCAAACTGAGAGGTCATGATCAATATCATCTGCCTTTTAAACATTTGTAATTGTATATCGGTAAAAACATTTTTGCACTGGACCTGGGAAAGAATGTGAATAAAAGGCAGAACAGGGACACTCACCCCACCCCAGTTGAGGGTTCTGGCAAGGTCATTTCCGGTCCCCAGAGGTAGTACAGCAACAGCCGGCTGGGGGTTCAGCTGCAGCTGATCCAGAGTGGACAAGATCCATCCAACCTAGAATGGTGCCAGAGAAAAACTGTACATTAACTGTACATTATATGATTTAAAATCTCAGCATGTACTCATTGGGGATTTAAACTACACCTGAATTAATTAAACTGCCTCTCTAATGCTTTTTTAAAATTTATTTATTTGTTTGTTTGTTTGTTTTTTTTTGGGGGGGGGGGAGTTTGAGTTCAAAAGGAATGTCCATTTTTTAAAGAATTAAAAAGAATACGCAGCATTACATTCACGGCATTTGGCAGGCAGCCTTATCCAGAGCGACTTATATTTTTGATCCCATTCATACAAATGAGCAGTTGAGGGTCTTGCTCAAGGGCCCGACAGTGGCATCTTGGTGGTACGTAGACTTGAACTTCAACCTTCCAAATCCTTTTGAGGATAGATGGGGATAAATGTCAGTGTGTGAAATACGGGGATATTCTGAAGGCTCATCCAAGTTTAATCCACAATCTTAATTACTCAGCCAAACCAGGACATGCATGAAAACTCCATTTTAACAGGATTCAGGATTGGGAATAGTGAGATTTAGAGCCTTCTTTTTATGACCATGATTAAAATGCCAGAATTAAGATTATAATATTGTAATATTGGTGTGCATTAGCATAGCAGATTTAAATACAACTTGACCCTATTATCTTGACTAAAAGGGATTCTGATTAGCAGTAATGTTGGCACACGTCTGGACTAAATTGCTTTTGGTAGGTAAATTGCTTAAAAAAAAAAAGAACTAAAGAAACACAGAATGTAATATACATGCAACTTACTGTGCCATCACCACCACAAGCCAGAATACGTAAATTATGAACTTTTCTGTACATCTCCAACCTAAAAGCCCGACACACACGCACACACAGGTCCATGTTAAGACACACCATGTGATGATACAAGGCAGAGCGTTTGTGAGTGTGTTAATGACTCACCCTTCTTTAGGTCCACCTTGGCTCAGGTCAAAGACTTGCCGAGGATTTAAATACCACATAAATGACTGGATTATTTTGGCCCCCTGAAAGACAAATGTTTTTTGAATTCTGATATGTATATATGCCCAGGTATAGGTTTGCTGCTCACTACTCCATTGCTAGTGGTTGTGTGCACGCTCTACTAGTGTGTAAAAATGGGCTAAATGCAGAGGTCAAATTCCCTGCTCTCTGTTGACAGTGTGTGTGTGTGTGTGTGTGTGTGTAATCAGAGATTAATCTTCAGTTTATTTTTTAAAACCTATGAACATTCATTAGTAAAAATGTAAGTCTGACAAGAAGGGCATTAAAATTCCAAGAAACCCATGTTCTGGACCAAAAAATAACAGTTTTTAATGTAAATGATTCTGAAAGAGGCGGCAGGGAGGTGTAGTGGTTAGCACGTCTGGGTTTGAGTCTGTGTTTCTTTGTGGACTTTGCATGTTCTCCACGTGCTTGCCTGGGTTTCCTCTGGGTATTTCGGTTTTGAAAAGCATGCCCATAGATGTGGATGTGAGTGCGAATGATTGTGTGTCTTGGCCCTGCGATGAGCTGGCGAGCTGCTCATGATCTACCGCGCGTTCACTCAGTGTCGGCTGAGACAGGCGCCAGCCTCCCTGCGACCCTAATAGGTTTAAGTGGTTTGGAAATGAGTGAGGGAGAGTGATTCTGAAAGGAATAATGCTTGATTATTGCTGCTGTTGTGTTTTGTGTGTGTGTGTGTGTGTCTGACCTGGTTTCCTCCACTTTTTGGGTTTACAAACACCAACAGTGGTTTCATCAGCTGAGAAGGAATGGGCCTCACAATGAACGGCTTCCATCGAGACTCCTTTCAGCAGAGTTTATGGAAAGTGTTAAAATATAGAAAAAAGCATGTGTTTACAAAATAAAATCATATATAAAGATCCTACCTCTGCCCCTTTCTTGCTAGATTTACGTTTGAACGATGTGCGTTTCTTCTTTTTGCTTGATTTTAGTGAAGACTGCGGTAAGAATACAGAAGAAAGCTTTATTATAATAACACATACATACATGTGTACAGCAGGATAAGCCAGAGTTGGGTCAGCTGTATATATATATATGAATATAAATGAAACTGCAAACTGACAGAAGTCACATCTGGTAACAAAAAGCAGCTGTCTTTTAAAGTGCCAGTATCAATACGGTAAGTGCGCATGCACAGGTACATCTGCTTGTGCATGTACCTGAGGCCTACGGACTCGTATAATCCATGTAGGAGGTACTATAACAGCTGCATGAGCTCCTAATGAACATGGCTCTTCTATCTGCTGCAACATGAAGCATGCCACCTTGTTGTGATACTGCAAAACAATAACACATTACATACTTAACGAATATTCTGTCGATATCACTGTCCAACACACACTGGATTATGTACATACACACATACTTACAGCTTGTTTGCACCAAGAGCAACTAATGGCCACAATCTCTTTGCTGTGGAAGGAAAACTTTTGCTGAAATCCCTATAAACAATCATAAATGAAAAATATGAAAATATGGTAAACAGTTAATCATGAAATCAATACTTTGATTAATTAATTATACTCTAATCAAACATAACATTAAAATCACCAATAGGTAAAGTGAATAACACTAATTATCTCATTACAGTGGCACCTCAGGGGGATGTCAGGGGATGGGAGGTATCCAACAGTAAGAGAATAGTCATTCATACAGTCACAGTTGTTGTGTGGGAAGCAGAAACAAATGGGCAAGTGTAAGAACCTGAGTGACTCTGACGCTTGCAAAACTGTGAGGGTTAGATGACTGCATCAGAGCATCTCTAAAACAGTCTTGTGGGGTGTTCCTGGTATGAAGTGAGTAAATACCTACCAAAAGTGGTCCAAAGAAGGACAACGAGTGAACCAGCAACAAGGTCAAGGACTACCAAGGCTCAATGATGATGTGTGTGGGGCATTACGGCTAGAAAGTCTATTCTGATCCCACAGAAGAGCACATATTGCTTAAAATGTTAATAGTGGTTATGATAGAAAAGTGTCAGCACACACAATGCATTGTAGCTTGTATATGGAGCTACACAGACCAGTCTGAGTGCCCATGCTGACCTCTGTCCACTACCGACGGTGATTAGAATAGGCAAGTAAGAATTAAAGGATGGTCCAATGGATCCTGTCTACGTTTACATCATGTGGATAGCTGGGTCCATAGCCATTGCTTACTTGGGGCACCAGAATGCACTACTGGAAGAAGGCGGAGTTGGTGGAGGCAGAGTAATGTTCTGTTCAAAGTTTAGCTCAGAAAGCTTGTGACTTCTACTGAAGGGAAATTGTAACTCCACAGCAGACAAAAACATTCTGTACAATTGTGTGCTTCCAACTTTGTGGCGTCAACTTTAGGAAGAGGCACCATATGGGTCTGATGGTCAAATGTCAAACTTTTATCCATATGATGTATATATGCATGCTTATAATCTACTAGATACTCATATACATTTTGTTCCAGAGATCCAAAAGATATGAGCGCACTCGAGCACATATACACACACCTACCTTTCCACATTGCTTGCACTTCCCCTCTTGTCGTCGTCGATGGACCCAGTGATGCCGCACTATAGTAGGCTGTCATGGAAACAGCAGAGGTCATCATTACAGATCTCATTATTATGAATTAGCAATGGCTAATTATAGATGAACTGGCCTGCAGAACAAATTAACACTTCCTGATTAAAATCTTAATTATCAAGCAGGAAATGGGAGATGAAGAAGGAGATGATCATCCCATATCTGGCTTGAAGAAGCTAGTTATAAAAAAAAGCCAGCAAAAAAAATCTGAAATAAGGGTAAGTGATGGTACATGCTAACACCTTAAGATGAATGGGGAAAAAAACCAAAACAAAAAACAGCATGTCAGCAGAAGGTTCTATAATTCTCTAAATTTATGTGATGTGATCAATAGCTCAATACTTTGGTTGTGGCCAACTTTCATCTATTTGATGGCATCATCCAGGCCTTTAATCTGATCATTTAATAGAGGGGGCACATTTTGGAAGATTTTCCCCTCAGTGTTTTGAAGATGGCAGAAAATGGTCTCTAATACATCTATCCAAATGTATCTCACAGGCATCTCACTTGTAAATCTGACGGCTATGACATATTATTTGTTCTCATCGAACTATTCAGTGAGCCTTTGTACCTTGCGGGGGGGGGGACTCTGCATGGCCCTTGAGTGGCACAACAGCAAGTTCCAGCCATACTGTATGGGACTCAATTAAAAACCCAATAATACCAAAGCAGCAGTGGAAAGATGTGGTCGGCTGGTTTTACAGTTTGCAGAGGACAAGCGTTGGCCTTCACCCGCCCTTTAGTTGTTGTATGATAGACAGAGCTGATTGGTGGGTGGAAATTGGCAGATGAATAAATTAGGGAGAAAGTATGAGAGAAAATTTATTAAAAAAAGCCTTTGTATTGACTGCAGTGACTATTGTTGTGCAAAACCATGTCAGCAAGAATAAATGTGCAACAACAGACCCATTTTACTTGATTGTTTAATCTGTCACCCATGTGTAGGCCAGAAAGATGTGCATTAAACACTTCAAAACAGGAGTACTAACCTACAGTCAGGATTATGCATGTCGTGCATGCATAATCCTTTTCAATGAGTTATGACTAAGAACAACTGATCATAATACAGCACTTTCTATTCTAAAACACTGAGCACATACTGGAGGAGGAGAACACAGAGGAACAAACAGAGTCCTGTACATGAGATAGACATTAAAAAGAAACTGTGGATGGGATGAGAGAAGAAGAATGGAGAGAGCTCGTGGAGGGAGGTACAATCTAAACAATCTACTGTATGAAATAAAGTCAGGAGTGTGTTAGCAAATGCAAGAGCAAATCTGGAATGAGCTGAAGAGTGTAGGCAAGCTGGTTAAGTGAAATATGATGTCTTTATATCTAAACATGCACAATAATGTGTACAAGATAGTGTGTGTATGTAACCATAAAGTTGTTAATCACATTCTCTTTCTGTATGTGATTGTGTGTGTGTGTGTGTGTGTGTGT
>JAQMYF010000014.1:14283362-14300705 GCA_030014195.1 Neosilurus mollespiculum | reverse complement strand
TGTGTGTATGTAACCATAAAGTTGTTAATCACATTCTCTTTCTGTATGTGATTGTGTGTGTGTGTGTGTGTGTGTGTAATACCTGTGTGAGAGGTATACATACACGGTGTTTAACGGCGGCACGCCTGATTCGCTCCAAAGCAGCCTGACCTTTAAGAGCTCTGCGATGCCGTACGGGCTAGCCCACGCAAGGCATGATGGGAAACAGGAGGACAAAAGGCACATGTTGCGGGAGGATGATGAGAAGGAGGAGAAGAATGGGACATGGAAGGAAATTAAGAACAGGAATGGAAAGGGTAAGGAGACAGGAGGATGTGAAGTACTTCAAAAGCCAAGCACAATGTACAGTTAACAACTTGGCTGTTTGTATAAAACTCAAGCAGTAAACAGAAAAAAAAAAAGACAGAGAAACAGAAATCAAGCAGAAAAAAACGGGAGGCAAAAAGTGACTAAATTCCAGGCACACACTTACTTCCCGAATGTTCCGAGAGCCTGATTCCCTGAATGATGGTTTACACCTGAAGTTGATCTGCAAAAAGCACAGTATAATACAGTTAATAGTTTTATACTAAATACAATGAAATGAACCTGAAGTTTCAAAAACATTATAATTAATTAACAGACCATTTATATGATGCAGATATTGGATAATATCCAAAGGAATTATTGATTATTCATAAAAAGGTGTTGCTTTGCAAAGGTATATCTTAAATGCTCACTCTGGGTTTACACTGGGACACGACGTCCGCGATCTATATGATTCAAAAAAGCGTAGAGCTCCACAACTTACCAGCACGCTTGGAGCACGATTGGGGTATTAAGAAGGAGGTAGGGTGCATCCAAGAGATGAAACTTGAAGGAATCGTGTTTCCAAGTTCAAGATCCACTACGATGGTGCATCAAGGTCTGATAAGGTCTGTTAAGCTCTAATATGACTCCCACATTCTATCTCGATAGGCATAAAATTGTAATAAATCATAACAAAACAAATTCACCAAATTCCCTTATGATCACCACGATTCGACCCCCCCATTCACAAGTCTCTCAAATCGCGGAGATCACGGATATTGTGCCTCAGTGTAAACCCAAAATCAGTTATTTCAGTGTTCTGATTTTAAATTAATCATGATTATGATTAATCATACATGAAGACATACTGTACATACCGCTTATCAAATGCTTCACATGGCTTTCGTTCCTGATCTTTATTTTGTTAGTAAATTGTGATTATATCTGAACCCAAGTTCAACTAGACCTTTATACTATCCACACCTCTAAACATCAAGCCCTGTGTTATTCACCATGCAAATCCCATTGAACCACCCATAAGCACTTTAAAGCAATCAGATAACGGACGGGGGAGCTCACCCTTTCAAAGGTGCAGTGAGAAGGGAAAAAAAAAGAAAAAAGCATCTAGCTTAACACAAACTGAGACATTTTGACCATCACCCTACTGTGCTTTATTGCTACACTGGCAGCTGATTTTACCCCTTAGTAATTATTCCAACTCGAATGCATTCAGTTCACAACGTTCAGCAGGAAATCCTCCAGTATGCCTCTGAAGTCCATTAACTAACGGACTGAAATCCATTTACTTGGAGTGATAATGGCAATGAAATTGACTGGATTTCCATTTTAATGCACCACTCAGTTTTGAACACTGATAATTCTTTCCCCCCTTGCTATTGTATTCAGATCCGTGTATATATATATATATATATATATATATATATAGGATCAGTCAACAAACAAAAAAGCTATGCTTCCAAATTAAGCTGCAGAATGACATTAAAGTTTATATTAGGTTAATTAAATGGAAAGAAATGCTTTTGAAAGAGTCCTAAAGTAAAGGTTAAACCATCCTTTTGATAAAATATATTAATGATTTCCTAAAGCAGATGTGATAAAGCACACCATTAGCAGAAAACACAATTTTGTTTTCTTTTTTCTAGCTGTTTTCTAGAATTAAACCACAGCGACATCTGATGGACTTTGCCCAGACACACACGCACATACATGCAAACACTCTCTGCCCAGCCAAAAAAAAGTCTTAATTTGGAAGGAAATACTTCAGCGTATTTGATTAGATAATTACTGCTTTGACTTTAATGTTTCAGCTGCAAGACGTCTTAATAACTGATGCAGTGAGAAGCTTCTAAATCCTATAACAATCAAAAAAGTCAGAAAACCTTCTGTGATCATGGAAAAGATGTTGCTTTGTTTCAGAAGGGTCAAAGGCCAAGTGTCAGCTAAGGGTCAAAGGTCAAGGGTCAGCTTGCTTCAAATAAAGAGAACAACTCAAGAGATTGCTCAAATTGACTGGTATTGCGTTAAGAACGTTGGAAGAAACAAATCTTTACCATGAGATCGCTTAAACTTTTGGTAAATTTAAATCACAGGCAAAAAATGGACAGTAGAACTCATGGCTGTGTTAAAATTGAAAGTAACAGCACTTCTTCACACACTATGCGAGGCGAACTCACACAGATTCGACTAAACAGCTGTGTGTTCACAAGAAAATCACTTGTTCGTGAAAATAAATAGAATAAAGGTTTGCTAGGGAGCATAAAGACCAGACACTTTAGGGAGGAAAAAGGTCATGCAATCTGACTGACCCTATTCCAGAGTGACTTGCATGTCCAATTAAGAAGGGAACTCCATGAAGTGACATACCCATCATGCATAGTGGCCACTGTGCAAGCCTCTAGAGACAGGGTTACGGTCTGAGGTTGCTTGAGTAAGCCAGGTCGAGCCTTAGCAACAGTTTGTGGCAATAAAACGAAGTCAGCTGACGACCTGAATGTACGGAATGGCCAGGCTATACCTTCAATGGACTTCAAGTTATCCCTTCAACTTTTTTCTCCCTGATGGCACCAAATTAAATACAGGCTCAAACTGTGAAACAGTTGATGAGGAATTATTTTGAGACATGGTTTTGCACCACTAAGTCCTGACCACAAAACTATACTTAGTGTTTTTGATTCTGCAGTCGTTATTACAGGATCTTGGTGAAAACTGAATGCTGCTCTGGACAGAAATAAATGTTGTGAGATTACATAAGGTTGTTGAAACAATGCTATGCAACATGCATGCTGTAAAGCTAAAGGTGCCCCAGCGAAATGGTGGCGTGTTCCGACTTTTCTCTACACCTCCCTGTACTGAGTAACCGGTTATCTCATGTCTGCTCAGAACTTGATGGTCAGAGAGTCTCAGTTTCTGTTCAGCATGGAGGATGTGAGTAACTGATCTTTGAATCCCAGCCTGGTCGCACATTTCTGGGTACTACTCATGGAAAGCAGGAGCCACATCCCAATAGGGTGTTATGCAAAATCAGAGGGAGAGAGAGAGAATGCGAGAGAAGGGGGTGGTCATCTCACTCTGAAAGATGGTTCTTTGTGTGGCAGCTCATCAAGCCACTCCTCCTGAACTGAAGACTTCCTGTGAGATAACTGAGTGCAGGGATATGATTGGGTGAATGAAACGGTGATGTTGCATATGCCCCAGTACCTACAGCCATGACACTCACCTTTTCCAGCTGCTCTATGCAGATAGTATGAACAACAATCTTGCACGCAGCACATTTTCTTCGAGCAACAGATTTTTGCTATGAAAGGAAACAAAAGGTAAAAGCAGATCAAAATAAACATACATAAAGAGATAACATTGTATTTTGTGATAAAAGAAAAAAAGGTGTTTAAAATCTTTAAACTGAATATCGAAAACAACTCTTAACATTTAGGCCTTTATGACAAATGTTCTTACTGTTCTTCATCATTACTTCATGATGTGCATACCTTACAGTCTGTGTTTCTCACTCTCTCCCTGTCAAGCTACCATATTAAAAACAGCTCAACAGTTTTAAAAATTCAAATATGTCTTAATAATCTACATGATACACAGAGACACATTCCCCTGCAGTGATCTGGTTTATGCTAAATAAGCCAAAACTACAGAAATATTTAATACTGTTGCACAAACCAAATGAAAGGGAAAAAAAAATCCACTACTTATTATTCAGCTTAGATAACTGCACAGATATACCAGCTGAACCAAAACGCATATAAATTTAAGCAAAGATGTAGAAAACTAAACAGCAGATACTGTATGACTGTCCAACCCCCCCCCCCCCCCTTCCCAAGTGTATGTAACACTTAAATGGATTAGCACCTGTGTACCACACTGACTGCATTTCTAACTGACCTAAGACTCTAAGCCTAACCCTGCTAGTCTTCTTGAAAACCCTACAGTTAAATACTAGTCTGTTTTAGTTATAATGCTTTAAATTAATTAATACTAAACACATGCTTAAAAAAGTACTCTTGTTTGGAATTTAGAGTCTCACTTCATTTAAATGTTTTTTTTTCTTTTTTATTCTTTGAATTAAAAATCATAAAAATATGACTTTTTATTTATTTTATTCTATTTATGCATACATATTTCTACATATTTTGCAACTGGTTTGTACTTATATTTTCAATTCATCATTCATTTTAACCTGCACATTCTATTTACACTATTTACAATTATTTATCCTTTTGTACTTGTTTATTCAGCACTTTGAGCTACCACATGTATGAAAAGAGCTGTTAAATAAAGTAATAATTAAATAAAAATTCAGCTTTTTATTATATGTATTATACTTTATACTATTACTTTTTAAAGAATGTTTTAAAATATTTTTACAACTCTTTTAAAGGCTTCTTTAAAAGAATAGGTCAATACTGAATTGTGAGCTAATAATGTAATTTTAAACCCAGCCTCCAGAGGGCAGTGTATCACTTCTGATTCTGAGGCCCATACAGCGTGCAAAATAATAAGATATGTAAATATTTGAAATATCGTAAAATAGATTTTCACTTTTGCAGATAGACTGCCTTTAACTGAATAGATTTTAAACTTGCAAAAAATCTTAATTCTCAAAACATTCAGGCTTGTAAATGTATACTCACAAATGCATGCAATGTTGCAGCTGCATGCTAATATCTATTTTAGACTTTAGGAAAGGAAATATACACATAGGTGTGAATTACTGTGTATGAATGGAATTCAAAATCAAACAATTTCCTTTTTGACACAATACAGAGATCAAGAAAAGGTTAAGGACATTTATTAACAAATTTGCTATTAATGTAAGGTTCTAAAGCTTGCTCTTTACCGCAGTCTAATATAGATTATCCAGGTATCAGAATACCCAACCAGCCTAATGTGCATGTCTTTGGAAAGGAAATTGGTGTACCTGAAGGATACCAACGCATGCATGGGGAGATCATGCAAACTCCAAAGTGGGACTTGAACCCAGGACCTTCTTGCTGTAACGTGAAAGTGCTAACCACTTCGTCATTGTGCCACTTAGAAACAGAAATCTAACTGGATATTATCAAGTAAGAATCTAGTGACCCCAGTGTTAATCTCATCTCATCCCATCAATTCTGCCTTTATTCTTGTCTCATTTCATTCCTAAATGTTTTTCTGTTCCTCATTTTGCTTATTTCTTCCAAATTCTGGTCTTTTTCTTTTTCATATCCTCTGTACCAACAATTATTAGGTTTTTTTCTCAGCATATTAACACACACACACACACACACACACACCATTGTCTTGGCGTGGCAGTGCTGTTCTCCAACGTAACAGAAATCTCCAGAGACGTTGGTCTCAAACCAGATGTGCTCGCCATACAGTGCTGACTCCTGCACACAAACACAAAATACACAATTTCTGTATTTCAATACACTGATAACACGGCACTATCCACAACCTGTCTTTTTGTATTTGCATTTTTTTTTTTTTTTTACAGGCAGATACACATGACTGACTGGGCTGAATACTCAAGAGTCTGATACATTCAAAAAACACCTTTAATCACGTATTTCTCTTTCGGGAAACTGTTTATACACTGGAAAATCTGTCAGAAAGACTCTTTCTGTGCAACAACAGACCAGCGATGATGATGATGATGATGATGATGATGATGCACTCACTGTGGTGGGTTCAAAGTGATGCATTTTATAATTTTGCTAAATTCTCCCCTTTAAAGCCTGTATGGTTCTGGACCACTGTAAAAACATAGCGGTGCAAGATGGTAGCCTCTGTAAGAGGGGACCCTCTCCCCATGTAGATCATTTACAGCTTATTCTAAGGTTCTGAAATCTCAACAACTTTTATTATATAATTACAAATGAATGAAAGTTTATTTATTGATGAAATCAATTATCTGCGATAAAAACTTTCAAAATGTTACACAATGTACCTTTAAATCACATAAGGAGAAAGACATTCTATTATTGCAAAAATATTTGTATATTTTTTCTATATCAAAACATTATAAGAATGTAGAAATAAAGAAGTAATAAAATAAACCACCCAAATTTGAATTCTAGTACACTAAATTACAAAAATTGGAATTTCACTAAGACAGTGAAACAATGAAAAATCCTGCAGATTCTTATTGGTTAACAATATCAGACACTAATATTATCATAATTAGGAATGATGATAAAGCAGCACTTGTTTGAAGACAAAAAAATGAATTGATAAAATTTTGCCACAGGATTAGGTATGTTCCCACCAATCCCACAATGATGTTCCAGCTAACTCCAGTTAACCCTAACATTTGCGCAAAAAAAAAAAAAAAAAACCCTGGATCTAGGCTAGACAATAAGAACATCATTAGTGCTATTTTAAAGATGGGACATTTTCACCTCTTTTTGTTTATTCATTTATCATCTTGCAAGGCAAACGTACTGAGACACACTGTTTTCTCTTTATTTTGAAAATTGTATTAAACAAAAATGACTTCCTTGCAAAACTGAAATCCTCTGTTTCACAGCTACACCTTCACTGTTAGAATCAAAGTATGCATTTTACACCAATTTAACTTTGCAAAAACTTTATATTATAAATAAAAATTCTGTTTCTGTAAACCTGAAACAGGTTGAGATCCAGTGACTGTGCTTGCCACTCCATTATTGACAGAATACCAGCTGCCTGGTTCTTCTCTAAATAGTTTGGAGCTGTTTTGGGTCATTGTCCTGTTGTAAGAGGAAACCAGATCTAGTCAACTGCTGTCCACGAGGCATGGCACGATCTTGCAAAGTGAAGTGATAGCTGTCCTTGTTCAAGAACCTGTACAAGTCTCCCACTTTACCACCACCAAATCAACGCCAGACATGTCACCTTGCAATATCTGTCAAATTGAAGCATTTGTGGTCCTGTGATTCTTGACAAATCTGGAGGATTTTGAGTAGCCTTTTGTTCATTCATTTTCTGAACCGCTTAATCTTAATTAGGGTCACGGGGAGGCTGGTGCCCATCTCAGCTGACTCTGGGGGAGGGCAGAGTACACCCTGGACAGCTCAGCAGGGGTGGCCTTTTGTTTTTCACCAGAATCTTGTATAGAACTTTACTCATTACTGAGCAGATGCAAACAGTGCATATCTATTAAAAGATGACAGTAAACTTCAATATTTCAGCTAACAAAAATTCTTTTCACAGTGCTGCATTTATAAGATTTTTTTTTTCAGCACAGATCAGTATGATCTTCCCTCTATGATGAAATCATACTTTACTAATAAGATTTTCGATAGCTTTATTCAAACAACTTGTTTATCTGACAAACTGGCTCCCCTGCAAGTAAGATTTAAAAGTAAGTAATGTTTGTGAAATATAATTATTTATTCTGAAAGTCTAAAAAGGCATCAAAGTATGAGATAGGCAAGAAAATCTGATATTGTCCCAAATCGTTTTCTAACAAAAATCTTTTTCTAGCTGTTTGATGGAACTCAGACATGTTCCCAGTTTGATGGAACTGTTGGTGTACTCTACATCATTGTACTGGTAACAGGAAGTGTCAGTGTGTATGGAGTATAAAAGGGTACAACTCTCTGTTTGTTGCAGCATTTGGTTATGGGTGTGTGGTACGTTAACTTACGCTCCAGTCCACAGTGCTGCGTATCTCTCTATCCAAGTCACACTTGGCCAGTAGTGAACTGCTAGGCTGAGATGGTAGGTGCTGGAGCCCTGACTTGGCAATGGCCTTCCTGTGTACATAAAGAGAAAGAAACAAAGAAAAAAAAATTAACAACAGCCAATCAGATCAAAAATGTATGAACCTTCTTAGGAATCAAATAACTGAGAGGGAAATTAAGGCAAAACTACATACAACAATGTGGGGATAGATCTCTGTGTGTGTGTGTGTGTGTGTGTGTGTGTGTGTGTGTGTGTGTGTGTGTGTGTGTGTGTGTTTGATACACAACAAGAACTGATCCTGATATTCTGAAAAATATTCACCTCCCATGTAGCATCAACTCTCAAACCCCCACCTCCCATCTCCACCCCCACCCACCCACAATACTTAAGCCTTCACATACGAGAGGAACCCACTCCATGTATCCGTCTCTGGATTGTAGCACATTCCCTGCCACCAGGGGGAGCCTATTCTGTAAGCCCGAGCTGACACGGAGCTCCGCCTCCCTACACATGCAGGTCTCACTGCCACATTTGTCGTCCTCCATGCCTGGCTGGTTTTCCGGTAACATCCATACAGCCCGTAGTAACTAGGGCCATGATACACGGCCTCAGCTGGAAGCAAGTGGGAGGAGTTTCGACGTAAACATCGTGGAACACGGATGAAGGGGCGGGGTTGTAGTCTCTCTGTTCTGACCAGACTCTGTGTTAACCATGATGTACTGTGCTCAGCCTCTGATACCTCAGGCTCCTCCCAGCTGCTGTTGCTCAGTGAGTCTGAGGCAGAGGACTGTCCTCCCTCACTTTCCTTGTCCTGTTCCTTCTTTTCATTCATTTGGATGAAGCTGGCAAGCAAAAGAGATGGGCCGAGCAGCTGTGCAGAAACGCTACAGTGTTTCTGTTTGGAATTTTGAGTGACAGCACTGCTTTTATGGACCACAGCATTTGTCTGAAGTTGGACGCTGGACCTACGTCTCTGCATGAGGTCCACTGAGGGCAAACCGGCACTTGAACGTCGCCGCACTTTACTCGCTGGCACTGCCACACTTGTGCGTCGACGCCTGCCTGTCTCGCGGCATTTCCTCCGGAAATGACGACGGAAAAACGTCTCCATTGTTTTGAGGGTAAAAGGATACTATGCACCAAGACTCATCACTTCGAAAGAGGACTCTGTGGGGGGGAGAGCGAATCATTCAGCATACAGCACGCGCACACACACACACACACACACACACACAAACACTACCACGGAATGCAGTGCTGCCCTTTAAGGCCACATACTAATGATCTGTGTTTGGTCACCATTAAGGGAATGAATCATACAAATGATTACGGATTTTTACCATGAGATTAAAGAGGTGCTACTTCTTCAAGCCATGTTCAAAAACCTTTTCTAGTCCTTTGGTAGAAAAGGTGGGAAAGCACATTTTTGTTGCATCGCATGCAAGCTCTCAACTTTTTGGTTATGCTTTGAAAAACATCAAATTCAAGGGGTAAGTGATTCCCACAACAGCTGCGCCTATAAGTAACATACCGCGCTCTCGCCGCAGGGAAACAGTGGCCTCACTAGCACAAATCTATGTGCCACTAACTTCAAATTCGAACCTCACCCTGCCTTGGAGTGGAAAGCTGCCTGAACAAAAGGACATTGAACTCAAGAATCACAAAAACCACACCTGAACAGCTCCTAATTAGTTCCTCAATGGAGAAACTTGATCAAATTATCTGAGACATCTAAACTAGAGACCGAGTTCCTTTATCTCACTAAATCATAATCAGTTGCAACACAACCGCACTGTGTACAATCTGACATTTCCACAGCGCAACAATACAGTGCAGCTCACCTGACCAGGTACGCTTACTTGGAGAACGGGAGGCTGAATTCTGCTTGCTTTTAATCAATACTGGACTACATAGAACACACACACACACACACACACACACACACACACACACACAGCAAGTTATTTATAACTGTTTCTGTTGCCCTAAGTGATTGACTGCGCTGCAATAGATATGTACAGCCAGAACTGGGTCTCAGCATCAGTTTCTAAGCATTGTCACATGATCATCCTTTAGGGTCCTCAAAGGAAAATTCTAATTTAAACATGTGACACAAATCATAATCAGGTGTGAGATATCTTTTTACTCTCATCACTCATTATTGCCTTGATCTTACACACCTGACAATTATTCCTAAATTAGAAGTTTTATCATTAGTCACAGTTTACAGCAGTTTGGTGGGTAAGCTGTGCCTAGGGCGAGTGCTGGCTTAGTGGTTAAGGTGATGTGCTAGTGATCCGAAGGTCAGCGGTTCAATCCCCACTATCACCACTGTTGGGCCCTTGAGCAAGGCCCTTAACCCTCAATTGCTCAGGTGTATAAAAATGATGATTGTAAGTCACTCTGGATAAGAGCGTCTGCCAAATGATGTAAATGTAAATGTATTGTATTCTCTTTACAATATCTGACTTTGTAAAAATATTCCGGATGTGTTTTCCTTTCTCACACGTCCACTAATAGCAGGATGTGTGAGTGAAGATGAGGGAAGCGATTGGCTGTCTGGAAGGGTCGTTCTCCTGTTGTGCTACATGAAAGTGTCAGTCACTGGTTCTGACATTTGGCATACGTACACTGTGCATACAAAGTGGTTCTCTGACATTATGAAGCGTTGTTTCTGCCAAACCCCCTCTCTAGCTTGGGTATATTGAGTTCCCAGTATTAAAATGAAACGTTTCGGGGAGAGAGAGAGAGAGAGAGAGAGAGAGAGAGAGAGAAGTTTTCCAGCTGCCTCCATAGACCTGATAATTGCTAGTTTTGTGCAGTGACTGAATATGTTACCGGTTTCATTTGCATTGCAACCATTTTCAGTGTTCCCTTGGGTCTCGCCTTGACTGCCGTTAAAAAAATACAAATAAAACGCGTATAACAGTCAGTCAGGTATCCTCCAGTTTCTAAAATATTTCCTTCACACAAGCCTGTAGTCTGGTCAGCATTTGTAACAAAAGCCTGGAACCCAAATGATGTAAGGCTTCACAGATTATTCGTTTTTCATGTTTTAAGTCCGATGTGGTTTTTGCACTTTCTTTAGCTAGCACTGTGGTCATAATAAACATGAAGAGAACAGACGCAATCGGCTCACTCGTGGACGATGGTCACGTGACCTGAAAGGGGTACAAAATCAAAACAAGCAAACTCTGTCTTATTTGCCATGACACACTATTCGAAAATAGCTCAGGGAAGTATGAAGTTCGGTAAAGTATCTCTCTTTTTATGGGCTGTCACCTGCTACCAAACGTTATCGAACCTATAGATCAGAAAAATGCACAGAAATCCTGGTTATTTTAATATAAACAAGCATTTAAAAATATGTATCACACAGTTCAAACCAGACGGCCTTATAAGTACTTCCTGTTTATATGAGCTGTGCTTGGGCTACAAGTTCACTCTCACCGCTCTCAAGCCTGACCACTGAGTAGTAAGGTTCCTCGTTCTTGCACAGAGATCAGTAGCATTGTGATTTAACCTGATATTTGACGGTCGACGGTTGCTGTACTTGCTCTTAGTCATGAAATATATTGCTCAGGTGAAATGTGTATACTTTTTTTTTTTTTTTTTTTTCACTGGCGTTTTTTTTTTTTCCCTTCAGTCTACAAACCACTTACAACACGAGTCAGTGTTTATCTCAGGAATCTTATAAGGGATGTTCACTGTTCAAATTTCTCTTGAGAGGGGGAAAAAAAGCAAGCATTCTGTAAAGTTGTGATTTGATGTAAACACTCAATTCAAACCATGTGACTTGTGAACTGATTGTGTCTATGGAATGAAGAGGTGAGGCTTGATTTCTTTCTAGCCCAGACTGTAGATTCTTGCAGTAATAAAATGAAAAGTCCCATTCATTTCGCCTGCATAGCTACTAATAATTCTCAGCCCTTCCCTTTAAAGCACTGAACTGAAAACAAAGCAGGGAATCACCTACTGCATTTGTGCTAGTTATTCTGTTCAGCAGTTAATTTTGCCCTGAAAGTAGGAGAGTTCTGGTTATATGTCTGAATGGCGAGACAATATGACAGAGATCGTGTTAAAGAGAAAAATCGACCGGCTCCAGAGCCGTTAATTAATAGGTAGCCTCTTCGGCTTTGCGTGTTACTCACTTATTTCACCGTTAATTGACATTTTATTTTTCTGAATTACAATTCATGTTATGCGAAAGCCGGCAGTATCTAGTGTGCTAATTGTTTGTCTTAAAAAAAAAAATGGTTTGGAGTAAAATAACTGCGTTTTTGTAGATGTAGGATTCGAGAATACCTTTTGGCGAAATAACAAACAGCCATCGGTGATTTATTTGTATGTAACACCTAGAAAGTAAGTAATAAAGCTTATCTGGAATTTGGTTTATAGCTTTGTGTCATGTACTAAAGAGGATGTGTGTGATTCATATGAGTCATTTTAATGAATTGCTAGACGGGAGGTGCGGAGTAAAAGGGAGTGTTTTTGATCGGCTACAGCGAGATGAGGAGGAGGTTGCTGTTTTGCTAATACATTTATGAAGCGATAGTGAGAGAGATGGTTATCGCTGTGGGGAGGCCGAGCTGCTCCCTTCTGACTGGAAGAAAACAAGAGAAAGGAGCTGGGCCTATGCATGTTCCAGGCTCTCCTGCGCCTGTTTCACTAGATCATCTTCCCTCCCTGAGGTTTGATTAGATCACTCTCGGCAAGGGGCTGAGGCATAGATCCAAACTACAAGTAATAGCTCCTGCACTATTCTGACCCTTTGTTAAGGCTTCTGGTGTGCAAAGTAATCAGTCACCGACATGAGGAGACCTTTTAGTAAGTAGTTGGGTTGTTCTAACATGCAACACTGTAATGTATGTAGCTAAGAGTAGTGATGGAAGAATGGCTCCAAGGCTGGTACTACACATTGCTAATGGTTGAGACTGATGTTGAGGGATAATAGAACTTCGTTATCTTTAACCTTAACCCTTTTGAGGACAATATCACTTTGGAAGTGAGAATTTGAACAGAGATTGAATGAGCGATGCTGTTGAAAGCGCTGTGATGAAAAACCTACCAAGAGTAGCGCCATTTTACTTTCTTAACACTAAAGCAGTTCATCTGCATAGTTCAGTAATCGGGGTAGCACAGGAATACTATTTAACTATAAAAAGACAACAATAGGAAATGAAAAATGTGAAACACCTCGAACGGCATGATTATAGCAATAATAACCAGCTCTCTGTACATTATCCTGCTTATTACACGACCGCTTTCTGAAGAAATCATTCATTTGACACACAATATTAATTTATTACTTTTGTTGATTTAAAATGATTTTCTTGCACTTGCGTATGGCGTTGTCCGTAGGAGTGGTCTGTTATCCATGTGGATGGAAGCCAACAACAAAGTATGGGCAGCAAGGCACGGTCAAAAGATCTCAGGGATTAAGTTGAGGACAGGCACCGGTCAGGAGATGGATAGAATTACCCATTGTATTTTGTCCATTATTTTTCATAGCGTTGAAGGTGTGTGTGTGTTTGTTGTGTTGCACCATGGTTCTGAAGAAATGACATTTAATAAAACGCACTTGACTTGACATGAATTGACTTTCTGCCTCTTATTGCATTGCTCTTTTCACTGTCCATCTCTCTCCAGAACACTAGATCTTTCGATGTTGTAGCGCACAAGCCTCTGTCAAATTACAACTCAAAATTCCTCTCCTTTATCAGTCTCTCATCAACTAAACGCTTCCTCTCCTTCTATACCCTCTTTTTCTGTTTTCAAACATCTCAGTGCATCTTCATCCAGCTGCTCTGATTACCATTGTGCCTTGTTTACTCTTGTTGGCCTCTGAAGCGACATAGAGTTTGTATAAAAGAGTGCAAATTAGTCCACTTTCTCTTTGGGTAACATACAGTATATGATCCATGTCCACTTTATACAACGACCACACAAGTTAATTCAGAGGAGCCTGAAAACTGTTGTCATTTTTCACCCCACAACCCACCGGACAGAGGAGACGTTCTGGACACTCCAGATGGCCTGCACTGTAGCTGTTGCTGCGCAACGTGCTCCCACGTTTCCCATAAACAGATGCTACACTTAAAATGGGATGTCTGACGTTAAAAGCAGTTAGTGCTCTCCTAAGAGGTCTTTTTCTTGCAGCTGTTGGCCCTTTTTCCTGTTTAATTGGGGAGATCATAGTCTACATTACTGTCACTGCAGACATCCAAAACCCCTGTTGCACCTTTACTGAAACAGATGCACCTTAGAAAAAAAACACAGCAGGTATCTTTGCACAGTGTGTGTGTGTGTGTGGTCTAGCTATTCATCACAGTGTGGGGACATAAATCTGTTTACACAGTCACATTATGGGTGTGTGTGTTTGTGTGTGTGTTTGTGTGTGTGTGAGATGGCCAGGCCATCACAGGGCTAACACACAAACCATTCACACTCACACCTAGGGGAGATTTGGAACAGTCAGTTAGCCTACTGTGCATGTTTATGGAGTACCTCGAGGAAACCCATGCAAGAGGAGAAGATGCATACTCCAAACAGAAACTGCCGAGCCCGGAAATCGAACCCAGGACCTTCATGCTGTGAGGCAGATGTGCTAACCACACTGCACCATCGTGCTCCTGATTGTTTGTCTCATTATCTGTAAATTTGTTTTTACTTTTTATTACATCATTCATTTAGTAGGTTTTTTTTTATTATTTGGCATTTTATTCCAACTCTGTTTGACATTATAACCAAAAGCAGTTCAGCTTCGTTAAAATGTAATTCC
Organism: Neosilurus mollespiculum; assembly: GCA_030014195.1. NCBI lineage: Eukaryota > Metazoa > Chordata > Actinopteri > Siluriformes > Plotosidae > Neosilurus > Neosilurus mollespiculum. The sequence goes on along the minus strand of JAQMYF010000014.1, from coordinate 14,285,959 downwards.
AGAACAATTTATATTTTATAAATAGCACCATTTCTAGTTAGATGTTGCTGAACTGCTGATTGTTGTGTTGATTAAAATTCTGTTGAGTTTCTAATCAGGTGACATTTAAAACCGTTGGTATTTCATAAATATTAGCCCTTTATTTGTTTACGTTTATCGATGTTGTGCGGTCATGTGGCAAAGCATTTTACTTCCATATATTTATTATTGCACATGGTGGCCGAAAATGGGAAATGCAAATAGACATTCACTGGGGCAGGAGTTATGCTGCCAGTGCCCATTCTATGAAAGTTTGTAGTCAAGGACAAAACTCTTAGTGAGATTGTTGCTACTATATGCCACATTTCAGATATTCATTTAAAATATTCTGGGGCTGCCACGTTCTTATAACATATAACCAAATTAAATCTAAATGTTGAATAAAATCTATTACATTTTCAAATTGGAAACATGTAATTCAGATTCAGTGTATCTATTATGTACAGGATGATTTCTACCATTAGATTTTTTATAAAATTAGCTCTGCAATAGTCTGGTGATCTGGTCAGGGTGTACCCCATTTTTCACCCAAAGGCATCCTGAATTGGCTGCACCTTTCTGTATGCTGCATACTCACTGAGACATGTTATTTCTCATAGAAATTGGTAATAATATTTCCAAACACTTACATTGGATTATATCTACAATACCCAGAAAAACATGACCTAATTTTCATATATTGCATAATATGATTAATAAGTATTTAATATCCTCATATAGTGCCACTGTGGAAATCTTATACGTTTGAATGTGCCCTTGTAATCCACTCATATGAAACAAATAGCCTGTTCCATTTTCTAGCTTGAGAATAAAGACATTTCCTCTTTGCTCCAGTGTTTACTTTCACACTTCTTGATGTGCTGCCATTTCGATTTCGCTCAGTGGGAGTGATGTGCTGTCAACGTGATAGATGATGTTCCCTTAAGACTCTGTCTCTCGTTCCATGTCTCTGTTTCTCTTTCTTCTTTAATCTATCCTGTTCTTTTTATTTACTTTCTGTCAAGCATGACATTTCTACACACACCTATACCCGCTTAGTAAATAGCATTATGGGAAGAACAAATGATGTACACGCTATTTAAGAGGGAAATATTAATGTTGCATTTTTCATGACATTTCCAGAAGTAATATTTATTCACACACATGATCACATTTCATAAAACCCTGTATGGATCAGACCTAACACAATGACAAAGGTCTTGAGAACAGACTGTTTTCTTTACCTTAAGCTTTATCTCAATGATCTTATAATGAATTCCCCATGCTCCATCACCCTTTACTACCCACTTTCTTTCCCTCATTTTCCTTTCCCCTTATTCCTCCTCTGCTCCTGTCACTCTCAGTAAGCTCTGACATGCTAGCGGGTTTTGTGAACAAAAGCAGTCCCTTCTAGAACCGAGCACCTCTTTATTCACTCACAGTATTGTTCACACACTTCTAATCAAATTACCCAGGGTGTCAAACCAATTTTTTCAAAGCATTCAACCAACCTCTCCTCTCATTTCCTTTCTATTCCTTTCCTCTCCATTCCTCTCCTCTCTTCTCCACTCCTCTCCTCTCTTCTCCATTTCTCTCCTTTCCTTTCATTTCCTCTCCTCTCCTCTCCATTCCTCTCCTTTCCTTTCCATTCCTCTCCGCTCCATTGCTTTCCTTTCCTCTCCATTCCTCTCCTCTTCTCTCCTCTCCTCTCATTTCCTTTTCAATTCTTTCCTCTCCATTCTTCTCCTCTCCTCTCCTTTCCTTTCCATTCCTCTCCTTTCCTTTCTTTTCCTCTCTTCTCCATTCTTCTCCTCTCCGCTCCTTGTCTTTCCTCTCCTCTCCTCTTTTCTCATATCCATTCATCTTTTTTGTCTCTTCTTATTTCCTCTTTTCCCCTCTTACATGACCTGTCTTCTTCTTTCATCTTCTCTTCTTTCCTTATCTGCTCATCTTATTCTGTCTCTTCTTCTTTTGTCTTTCATCTCCACTCTTCTCAACCTTCACTCTTCTCTCCTCTTTTCTGTTCTCTTATCTCCACATTTCTCTTCTTCTCTTGTTTACATCTCTTATCCACTTCTGTCATCTCACCTTCACTCAAGTCTTTTCCACTCTTTTACACTGTTCTGCTCTTTTCTCCTTACTCCTCTCATTTTCTCCTCTCTTCACTTTTCTCCTTTCCTCTTCCACTAAGTTAAGGCTATTATTAAATTTATCCAAGATTACAATTGAAACTAATTGCCATGGCAACATATACTCATGGTGATGGAAACATACTTATAGGTGTTCCTGTATCTTGGCTATCCATTAATCTCCATAATCCCAAAAGCAGCTAGCAGGAACCTGCCAAGATAATGCTACAGTACTGATGAGAGGTGACGAGTTTATAATGGGAAAGAAAGCAAGTTATTATGCAGATGCAGGAGATAACGCAGGCACAGATGTAGAAAGGCACCAAAGTTTAGTTACACTGGAAAATATAAAAATTTTCTTTTCAAGGTGTAATTTTATTTCAATGTTCTCTCTCTCTCTCTCTCTCTCTCTCTCTCTCTCTCTCTCTCTCTCTCTCTCTCGCTCTCTCT
>JAQMYF010000014.1:14267373-14283262 GCA_030014195.1 Neosilurus mollespiculum | reverse complement strand
TCTCTCTCTCTCTTAGCCCCCCCCCCCCCCCCGAAGTTCTCTATATCATAATAGAACAGGATTCATGTTCGTCGTCCTTAACTCCCCCCATCCTAAATCCTCCCACAATGCAAAGCTGCATGAGCGTGGCTTCCGATTGTGTGGAATTTCGCTTTGTTTGCTTTCTTTTTCCCGTCCTGTTCGCTTCACAGAATGCAAACTGTTATCAGATTACTCTAATTTGTTGGTAACGAACTTAAAAGCATGGCTGACTTTGTAATATGGTTTCAACCGCTGAGAGATGAACTTCTGCAAACCTGAACCCCCCGTCCCATTTGTACTTGCTGTATTTAAAGATATATATATATATATATATATATATATAAAAACCTGCATACAATCAGCATAAAAGCTCGACATCTGGATTAAGAGGCGGTATTACAACATTAATATCCTACTTAACTTGAAAAAACTTGAATAAATGTAATTACTGTGGAAAATATACTGTTGCTCTGATGGTTTTATAAATGAATGATTATCAACATTGATGTGGAAGTACAGTATATGCTATGCAAGCTGCTAATTCTGTTAAACTCTAATTAAAAAATGAATTGTGCATGTGTGCCGTGTGTGTTTGTGTGTGCCTGTGGTAATCATGACTCCAGAGGGATTTAATTGGAGGGTCCAGATTGTCGGACTGGTGACCCCGCACAAGTCACGGCCACCATTAGCGTCCGGCTCACATGTTAACAAACACAATCCCTGCGCCTTGTCACGAGAATTCAATTCAGGCTCTTTGTCTGCCTGCTGCTTTCGCCCTAACGATGGTCTCTTTCCCCGGCTCTGTCTTTTTTTTTTTCTTTCCCCTTCTCCTTAAACAACAGAACACAGAGGAGTCGTTAGGACCCTCTCTTCATTACTTCAAAAAACCAATCATTAGACACCAGAGTATATACGTAATTAGAAAATCACTTCCTTTGCAATCCTGGCTAAGTAGTTTACATACTGTAATTACAGGGACAAAATCAATTTTTAATCATTTCACTGATTGGGCTCATCAGCTCAGTAGGAACATTGTATCCTGCTTGTTGTGCGAAAGCAACATCTGGGCTAAAACAATTACCCTTTTGTGTTCCCAAACTATTCAGTGCAGGGCTTTCTACAGCACCCGCCGGCTGCCACCGAGCCCCTATGTAGCTCTGTCTTTCTCTTTCTCTCGCTCTCTGTCTCTCTCTCTTTTTTCTTTTTCTTTTTCTGCCCTTGATGGGCGCATGGTGGATCACGTTTAAAGCCTTATAAATCAATACTCTATAATAAGCCGCTCTTGAGAAAACGCAGCATATTGCTTTTTTAACACCTATTGTTTTTTTTCTCCCCTCTTGTTTTTTTTAGATTGGTTGTTTTTCGTGTTTGGTGTTTGCGCCTCAATCAGGGGAAAGGGAACAGATTTTGTTTCGCCTGAAGAAATATCACCTTATTAATACTACGTGTTCCACTCAGCTACCAATTAGAGTACTATTTAATGCCCAAGTACAGCGTTCACCGAGCAAAACTGTGAATGTATTTTAATTATTGTGGTTTTAGAGGACAATACAAATAGAAACGTGGAGCATGCACAAAAAAACCTGACTGCAACGCCTCTGACAGGAGAAATTGAGCCATACTCTAGCTAAACACATAATGAACTTTGAGATCTAAGTGTTCCTAAAATGCTCTACCCTTCAGTGCATAATAAAACGCTTTGCATTCTCGTCTGCACAGCAGCAGATCGATGGGCATCAGGTCTCCCTCCCTCTCCTTCACTTCAAAACAGAGGAAATCAGATTTGGGGGGAAAAAAGAAATCAGTTAATGCATTGATCATGCCTGCTGTATGCAAATCGCATTTGCCTCTATTTTTGAAACGATCGATAGGGTTAATTAACAGATTCGTTTTAACCGCACTCCGCAACACCTTTAGAGGCGTCGACCCTAGAAATCATCGACCCGCCATAGCTGCGGAAAGGAACAGCAGAGCGTGCATTGGGCAATAAATCTGAAAATCCAATTCGGCCATGAGCACAGGCGTAAATGTAAAATATGAACGGCCAGACAGGGCTCAGGTACATCAGCGCTGTGTCAGAGATGTAGCAGTTTCAGAAGTTTCATCCAATCCAAACTTTTCGTAAACCACCGAGCAGGACCATACTTCATCAAGATTAAAGATCAGCACTCACACCAAAACAGCCTCATTGATTTCCATACAAATATATTTTTGATTAGTTGTAGATCTGCCTTACGAATATCCACTACTAATAGTAAATTATTTCTGTAGTCTATTTTTATTGAGTAATGATTCAGAGATTCAATGTTTCTGAGGATAAGCCATATATTCTAAACTTCCTGTCTTCTACTGGCTAATGGTTCTGAAAGGAAATATAAATATTCCTTCCCTTTGAAATGCACTGATATTTTCTTGAGTAGCATAGATCTCTGTAGTGCAATTTGTGCTGTAGTACAGGTAATGTTGTTCTTCAGGTGATGAAGTCCTTTCTGTATACACAGTGACATATTACATGTGAACAGACACCACATACATAGTAGTCAAGCTGATGGAGATTCCTCACAGCAGTACTTCAACTCACTTGGAGCTTCTCTGCAACATCAGTTTTCTTACAACAGCGATTATTATAACAGTCCACCTCACAGTCTGAAGACACCTGTCAGAGGGCCCAGGTCAACCTGAGCGGGATCCTGCTGATTCTTTGCCTTTGCTCGTGAAGTGTACAATCCTGAGGTTCCATGCAATCTGATGCTGGATAAGTCCACCTTCAGACTGACCCACAATACGCCCTCTTCGAAAATCAGGCAACTCTTTTGCTCCTGGTGTTCGCAGCACAGCTAGTTCCTCTAAACAGTTTATATACTGTAAACTAAAAATATATATTAACAACATTTACTTCTTTGATTAACTTCATTGTAATTAATTACAAATAAAACTCTATAATAAGGGGGTCTATTTACTTCTGATATGTCTCTATATATATGGCATCAAAAACAATGTCATGTTTGGGGGTGGTGGCTGCGATGTTGTGCTGCCCTGGTTTAATAATGGACGCCGTTTGAAATTATTATTATTCCCAAAATGCTCTTTTGTGATTTACTTTGAAGGGTGGCAGGGGGACAACTCTGGGAAGATCAGGCTTGCTAAACGGGGCCGCTCATTTGAAGAGCTTTTTCCAATTATACAATTAGTCAGGAATGTAGGGCAGGAGCCTTGGCGTACCGATAGCGGCGACCCTGGAAAGCGAGACGTTTTCTTCCCTCACTAGTTGTGTACAATAAAAACAGGACCCTGTTAGGGCTGACCGTAAGACTGGAGAATTGGTGTAGTAGAGGGAAACAAACTCTAACCTGATTCATGTTTAATCGCGTGCAAACAGCCTCTGCGACATAATTCGAAGGCAATGTACAAAAATTGTAAGGGTCAGGCCTAATGAAAATGTTTTGTGTTATTTCTATTGCATAGATTTGGCTGATTGGAAATAATTCTGTGCAATCAAGATTATATAAATATCCTTTTAATGGTGGAAAAAGGTTTTTAATTTTATCATTTGCCCTTTCCATTGTCCTAGCCTTCCACTGCTATAATGTGTACTAGTTTGAGAATGGAGGGAGGGGGGACACAACAGCTACCATCTGCCTGCCTGTGGATTTTCTGTAATCGCTCTTTACTGATTACACTGCTGACTACATGAACCTCTTAAATAATTATCCTGCAATAAAAAATGCTAAATAATTATTATCATTAACTCCTAGCAAGACGGCTGCCACTCCAACTAATGCCGCCTAAACTGTCAGTGGCAGAGAGGCTGTGTTTCGTGTCAATCATCAGATTTGTACAATGCCTCACCATGGAGATGGAGCCCTGATGGATAACATGTGCCTAAACTGGAGATTACACTCAAATGGGAAGATTTCTCGAGATTCTTTGGGATTATACAATGAACAAATGATGAATATTTTGTGAAGAATTCAAACAAAAAGAAGTCACTTGTTGTTTTCTAGAGTCCATAAATTCGCCAAGGGCAAACGAATAGCATAAACATATATGTAAGTTTATTGTATATGTTTATACACTGTATGTGCTTATACAAAGTTCAGAAAAGTTCGGAATATCACATTTATCTAATGTCTCTTAGCTTTATTCACAGTTAAGACTGCACTAAGCGCACACGTGGGGTTCATATGAATCAACAGTTTTTTTTCCAAAATATAAATGGTTTATTTAAATGCACATATACATATATATATATATATATATATATATATATATATATATATATATATATAGCTAATGTAATTAGCATTTTAGTTTAAAAATTATTGAGTAAATAATTTTAGTAAATACTATTTTAATATGTGTTTCTACCACTTTGCTCTACTTTGTCATTTACGCTCATCTACTCCAGAGACACCTCCTCTTTACTGCTAATATATCGTTCTACCTTTAGTAGCTTACGGAGAAAAGGTTCTCATTGATTCGCGCTTCACAAGAAATCAATCCTTACAAACTGGCCTGACCTCAGTTTCACATTATGAATTAAGAAGTTGCAGTCCGAGAGAAGAATGTGTTAATAATTGTTCACTGCTGCAAAGATGGAGAAAGGTTTAAAAGTGGAAGGGGACTATGACAAATGGAAACATCTAAAAGTAGGAAGAAAGAATGAACAGGGAAAAAAAGAGATGCATGACTGCCAGCAGGACAGACTCGGTTCCAAAGAGGAGCTATCGCACAAGAACATAAATAACGGAAAAGGGACAGGAGCGAAACAAAGTGCTGAAAGAGACGGGGTGTGCGCTAGAAAAGCAGAGCTACAGTATATGTTCGTTGGTGGAGAGTCTATTAGAGAGCCGTCCTCCCATCTTTCTGTCAAACACTCGTCGTTTTCTTTTTTCAGCAGCTTAGAGAGGATGTTGGAGTAAAACGGTAAGCAGACCCAATCAGTCGAGCCCTGATGCAGACAGATAATTCACCCCTCCTGTCACATGATCGCCCATCAGTCGGGGAGATGGGGATGTATCGCCAGCAGCTCTTGGAATAATGGCTGCACCTGTTTACCGTGTCACCTCTGTTTGCTAATTGTCTCCTTGAGCTACATTGGGGAAGCGAGCGCGTCTCCTGCCTCTGACAGACGGGCGTTTATTTGGAAATCGCATTACTTCCAGCGTGATTGTTCTTTTTGCTGTTTTTTTTCCCCTTCCCTCTTTCTTTTTTTTCTCCACCAGTTTTTATTTTCCTTTTCCAACGGGAAGGGTGGTAGTGAAAGTTAAATGAGTGTGCCGGGGATACAGATTTCACATCCTGATTAGGTGAGGTGACAGCGCGCGGCTGAAAAGTTCACATGCACTTGTTTTTCACCGAGGAGGGGCCGCGTGACAGACAACTTTAATATCCTCCTCTTTTGGCGCCATCAATCGGCACGCCAGCCAGTCGTACCTGCAACTGGGCGGCACAGGAAGAACACAGACAGGTTCACACGAGGGGGTAGACAAGCGCCTGTAAACAAACTCAGCCCAAGGAGGAGATGCAGCACCCATGTGTTTGATATACCTGTAATTATGGCTTCAAAAAGTTGAGCGCTGCTCCGCGCATCCTACTGTGATGGGAACAAAAGTACGGGGGAAAGCTTCTGATAATTGCCATAATTTTTAATGTGATCCTGTTTTTTTTTTTTTTTTTTTTAATAATGCACTGTCACTTAAATGCAAGGTGAATAGGAAAAACCTGTGTGGATACAGTGGATGTAACTGAAGCTGATAATGTTGCTCCACACTAGTTCAGGTGTTATAAAGACAAGAGCTGAGGCAGCCAGAGGCTCCGTATGTGGTGGACGGGACTTTGATGATCGGGGAAAATATGACTCCTGCCTCAGGTGCCACTTTCCTGGGAACAAAACCACTTTTCTTCCTTCATCTGCTCTATCAGCGTATGGCTCTGACACCGGTGTCATTGGGTTTTTTTCTCTCCTCACTCTCCCCATATAACATACAACACACACGCATGTCAACATACATTCGCATGTAAACATGGACGACTATTGAGAGCATGCTTACTCTCTCTTTCTCAAAAAAAAGAGAGGAAGAAACTAAAAGTTCCTGCTAAACGCTACACAAATAATCTAGCCGGCATAAACTATGTGAACTATATTGCTTAAGCTCGCTTTAACTGTAAGCCTGTAACTGTAAGAGGGCAGGCCTCCCAGAAAGTTACAGACAGAGAGAGAGAGAGAGAGAGAGAGAGAGAGAGAGACAGAGAGAGAGAGAGAGAGAGAGAGAGAGAGAGAGAGAGAGAGAGAGAGAGAGAAAGAGAGAGAGAGAGAGAGAGAGAGAGAGAGAGAAAGAGAGAGAGATGGTGTTTATTCCTACAATCTTCAAGTTACTAAACATATATATATATATTACACCAGTTGCTTGGTGTTTGATGTAGGTTGTGAGATCTTGGCTCACTTAAGTTTAAAATGCATTCTTTCAAAGAACTCTGGAGAGTTTCTATCAAGCTTTAATAACTTGCATTACAAAAGGAGAGTGACATTAATAGCTCATAGCACAGTAATCACACTTTCTAAAGAAACGCAGAATTTAAGCTTCTGAAAAAAATGACTCACATGAATAGAGCACACACACACACACACTCACACACACACACACACACACACACCCTATTGGGTTTGTGCAGACAGGGGTCAAGGTCCTGAGTAAGAAAAGAGGGAGTGCTGAGAGAGAAGAGAAGAAAGTCCAGTCTTTCTGAAACTTTATTTCAACACTGAGATTTATTTCACCCCGATCAACAAATATCTGTTACTTTTTTATACTATGCATTACATGCATATCTATCTATTGCACTGATGTACCTTTTCCCTAAAAGTAAAAATACTTAGTTCCTGATTCCGGGTGCCACTGAATGACACCTCAGCACGTTTGCTAAAAGTTAAATCAGGAAATAAGCTTGTTTGTATCCAATGGCAGCACAATATTGCAGATGTGAAAAGCTGTCTGTATCTCACAGACAGGAAATCAACAAAACAGACACATGTTGAAATGTGGATATGCACTTTTAGGCAAATATAAATGCAACCCATTTCACAGTTTATCGGCCAAATTATCAATGCTGGTCTCGCTGTGGTAGCACACCTAAATGCACATGGGGTGTGTGTGTGCACGCGTGCGTGCCTATATGTGCGGATGTTGTTCATGCATGTGTGTCTGTGTGCAGCAGAGTGTTTAGAGGAACCAGTGTTCGATTTGCATGTTAATCTCAGAAACCTTGTGAAAGCAGATACACTGTAACTTTACTGTAGGGATTACCATGTGAACACAAACAGCTCATCAGCATCCACACAAATACATGCAGACAACACAGTAGTGCAGCAGCTAACATTGCTCTCTGGCAGCTGTACCGTCTAGGGTTCGATCCTGAGCTCTGATTATTCTGTGTGGAGTCCTGCATGTTCTCCACATATTTAGGTCCATCTAGGTTCTCTACTTTTATCACACATCACAAGTAGGTTGTATGAATCTAAACGAGCCGTGTGTGTGTGTGTTTAAAAGATGCCCTGCAGTTTCCCCCAGTGGCTCCAGATCTATCACCTCATTTATTTCATGACTTGTTGATTTAGATTTCGCTTGCACTCCAAAAATTTGCTATCTAATCAAGATTTAAAATCTTTTTTAACTTAACTTAATTTACCTTCATTTAAAAGGATACAAACTATAATCTGGTAAAATCTCCTATGCACTACTCAGTCCTAGGTTTTGTTCGCCTAGAAAAAAGTGGTGCAGCCTAATAATGTATTAATGGACTGGCCAACTTCACTAATTCAGGACTCAGGAAAATGGATACACACCTAGAAGGTGTGAAAATGGATACACATGTAGAAGATCTTCCTTATACTGTCTAAAAAGTCTGCCTGGCTTTTACGCCAGAGGCTACTGGCTCATCAGAGCAGAAGCTGATCCCTGGTTCCCTTAGTGTGAAGCAATTAAGAGTTCAACTCCTCCTGGAGAGGACATTAATCCATCGCAGGTAGTTTTACTGGTACCCATTTATACTGCTGGGTGGACACAGGCACACTTGCCCAGGGGTCTTAGCTGAGTGAGGGTCTAACGGGGGTTCGAACCCACAACCTCTCGATCATGAGCCCAGCACCCTACCCACTACACCACCAACCTCTACACCCTTACTGTATGTACTTCTCAGTGTTTTTTCTACCCAAGTACCAAGTAATCCGCCGATCAACAAAATATTCCACCCTCAGCCGATGCGTGTGGTTCAGCACACACATCAACACTAGTATAGTGCTTTAATAGATATACAGATCTTAGTATAGTGCTTTAAGATACTGTAGATCTTAGTATAACAGAGAGATAGATAGATAATAGCACTGAAATGTGGTACACCACTATGCACCATACACGTCTACACAAATGAGAATATATATCTTGTTCTTTTTCTTTTAATCCATAAAGGTGATGGTTTGTTAGACCTAACTGTCTGATGAGCAACTGTCATGGTTGTCTAGGATAATCTATTTTACAACTGTCCATGTTTTTTTTTTTTTTTAAAGAAATACTACAAAAAAAAAAATCATATTGCAATCATCCAGCTTGTGGCCAGAAAAGTGGACAGGAGAGTGCAACTGCTCCGGAGCCACTGTCTGAGGCTGAGACTACAGAACCGTCCAGGCTACAGCATGAGAATGGGTTTTGACCCACTCTGAACTAATCCCCCTGCTCATATCAGGATTAAAACCAGTTCTGCCAAGACCTGTGCGATCTTGTGTTTGCAGTGCGGAGGGGAGAATCGAACTAGTGGCAAACCTACTGAGTAGTCCATCATCAAATCCATCATGCCAGGCAATGCAGAGGGATAACAGCAGCACTTCAGGTATGTCCTCATGTATAGTTGATCAGATCAGTATGACGGCTGCTGAGGTACGCTTTCTTAGGACGGTGTGAGTGGAGCTTATGAATTGTGATCGCCATATTTGGACCTTTATAAGATCCAATAAGTGACGTGGTGAAATACTGTGTGGATACTAGAGCTGGGTGATATGGCGTAAAAATATAAAATGTCTTTTTTTGTTGTTTTTTTTGGGTTTTTTTACCTGCACCTGATTTTGATTGATTTATTTTTTTTAATTAAGCATAGACATAACTTATTTTCTAAATAAAATGAATTTAAACAAAACACTTCTTGTATGGGTTACAACTCAAATTGTTCTTGATATGCTACTCAGTAGGTACTCCCTGCACCTTCTCCCTGAGGTTCAAAAAAATTTGGAATAAACAAGCAATCAAATTAATTAATTAATAAAAGGTGCTTTTGAATTCCTGAAGACTTTTCCAAACAAAATACAATTATAATTTATAAGGAATAACAAGACATTCTGTGTATTTATAATTTAGTTAATTACTTCCTCTTCATTTTTGTTTTTACTTAGTTAGATAGGAAAGGTCTGATATGTTTCAAGTGTAGTGATGTATAGATGGGCGTGGCTACTTAGTAAAGCTTTGCTACCTGGGGGTTAATTCTACTTAACGTTGGAAAGAACCCATTTATTTTCCCCAATGTACTGCATATACAAACACCAAATTTTTGTTGATATGAAACTTCGGCATATCTGTAATTTCCACCGCTGGAGGCTCTGTCCATAGCACGCACATTTCGCAGAGCTAGTCCTGGTACTTGGGTCTGAGATACTGAAATAAGTTTACTGTGATTGTCGACAAACTTTACAGTGGACAGGGATTTGTGCTGTAAGATTTTGCATAAGTGAACCAAATTACTGAGGAGACGCTTCCAGTTTTGGAATAGAATTAGATGTTAAAATTAGAATAGAATTAGGGCCTCAAGCAGAGGATCACACTCAATGGAGATGAATTATACTGTTTATTCTACTGCAAAACCAGGACTAGGTAGTGGACTTGTTTCATTCAAAATAAAAAATGGGCCTGAACATTGTCACTTTATGAATGCAATCACACACACACACACACACACACACCCTGTTCTGTTTCTTAACTCTAATATACACAAAACAGGCACACATGCATAGTGCATATTACCTATATCTACTGACTGAAGAGACAGACATCACCAATGTACAGTAGGAACACTAAACTCATACGACACACACACACACACGGGGTGTGTACATATAAAGCAGACTTGATACAATATAAGCCTTTTACACACACACACGTCACTCAACATGATAATGTGTATGATAAAGTTGCACATTTTCTTGTAGCCATTTTATTCCTGGAATTTTCACTGTGACTATTTATCCTGTGTTAAAAAAAATCCAGCAGTTTTTATAGTATAAACTACTTTTCTTTATGAAACTTGGGCTCCAGTTCTTTCATTATTATCATCATAATCATCTCTGCTGGAGGTTCAGACTTCGAGTCATAGCCAGAGCTTGCAGCATGATGCAGGTTTGGTGATCCTCCAAATCAAAAGAGAAAGTGTTCAAAAGCACTATTTTTACTATGACTGGGAAAACGGAACCAAAGGTTCAAATTTAAATTTCACACTCATTCAAATTTACACTCATTAAAAACTTTGAGTTTTACAATAAAAATTATACAATGGCCATGTACGGTTGGCTCAAAATTTACAAAAACCTTTGCCTTATCTTTCAGATATCAAAGTTCAAATCCCAATAAGCACACCAGCATTTGTGTCCAAGGGTCCTCAAGAGCAAATACACAGAAGGGGAAATCATACTCTCACCTTCCATCAATCACAGCAACATCAACGTAAACAGCAACATTAATCACAGGAGTATGTGAGATAATGACCGCAATGGATACAGCTTTCCTCTAAGTGTGTTACGCTGTATATATTCTTAAGCCTTATATCTTTTATACTCAAGAAGAAAAAATTTCTACTCAAAAAAACTGTACTAAAAATTACAAATATAAGAAATTCAAATTTCTTCAAGTGCGTATATTCAGTGTCATCCTCTAATTTATTCAGATACGATTACAGCATGATTACAAATTACACATGATGATAATAGTTAATCTGAAAAATTCTGCATCAAAATAAAGGTTTTAATTTTTAATTTGTGGCGGCACAGTGGCATAGTGCGTAGCATGTCCGCCTCACAGCAAGAAGGCCTGGGTTCGATTCCTGGGCTCGGGTGTTTCCGTGTAGAGTTTGCATGTTCTCCAGTTTCCTACAGTCCAAAAATTTTTACAGTAGGCAAATTGTCTGTTCCAAATAGGCCCTAGGTGCGAGAGTGAGTGTGAATAGTCGTATGTGTGTTAGCCCTGCAATGGTCTGGCGAGTTGTTCAGGGTTTACCCCGCCTTCACCCAGAGACGTCTATTAAGCAGCTTAGAAAATGAACTAATTTTTCATTTCTCCTACTAGGACAGCTGACATCAAATCAACATGGCTGCTCACAGCATTAGCAGGACGCATAATAGTAATTACCTTTAAATTAGTTATACTGTATATACAAGTATTTACTTTAGATCGCCAACATACAGACACAGTGGCTTGTCAAACTTAGTACTGACTACACCGTTCACTGTTTTAAGGATATACATTAATCATCACAATTCGCTGATTATTAACTTTAATGCATAAGCAGCAGTTTCCATGAGCTTCTGTCTGTGTGTCTATGTGTTTTCATGCATTTATGATACTCTTCTGACTGGCCTGTTTCTAAACCTATGGGACAAAATGAAGAGAGTAAACCGGGTGCATGTATGAATGCCAAAACTATCTCAGAATCATAGATCCCCACATCTCTGCTCTGAACTGAAATGAGGGTAGAGCATCATCACTTTTTTACTAGCAGAAGGAGCGCTCTGTGTGTGTGTGTGTGTGTGTGTGTGTGTGTGTGTGTGTGTGTGTGTGTGTGTGTGTAAGAGAGATGGTGAGATGTTCTAATCAGTTCAAACTTCACAATACGCTTCTCACAGCAGCACATGTAACAGTGTGTGTGTGTGTGTGTGTGTGTGTGCATGCGTGTTTGCACATATGTGCAAGAACACAGGTGTTAATGAAAGAGGCTAGTCAGAAAAAAAAGAAAAAGAAAAAACAGAAAACTGTAACACAAAATGACTGAAATGCTAATTATTCAAAAAAATAACAGCAGGCCCACCCCAGATTCTGATCAAAGCTAATCTGATCCGGCTCCTGACTGATTCGGTTTGACATAACTAGCGTACTAACTATAGCTAGCAATGTAATATGGAGGGGGAAAAAAATCTGTCTCCTCTGGTCGTTTGCCATTATACTGTAAAAAGATAATAACTTTAAAAACATAATGACCACTGACATGAGGTGAACTGTTCTTAGCATATATTACATGGGAACGATCTGATCCATGAAGGCAAATATATATCACCAGATTTTTATATTTAAAAGCCACTGAATTATTATTCTATATAAATCTGATTTTTTTCTTTTTTTTGCCTCCGAATTCAGCTCTTGAAAATTTCAAGCATTGCATTTTCTTCGCATTGAAATTATCCATCCATCCATACATACATTTATCAAACCACTTAATCCTACTAAAGTTTCCGGGCAGCTGGAGTCTATCTCAGCTGACACTGGGCAAAGGCACAGTACACCCGGGACAGTTTGCCGGTCCATCACAGGGCCAACACACACACACACACACACACCACATTCATACACTCACACATAGGGGCAATTTGGAACACTCAATTAGCCTAATATGCATTATTTTGTGATTGTGGGAAGAAACTGGAGTACCCGGAGTGAACCCACGCAAGCACGGACAGAACATGCAAATTTCGCTCAGAAACGACCTTGCCGAGCCCGGGACTCAAACCCAGAACCGTCTTGCTGTGAGGTGGATGTGCTAAACATTATGCCACTGTGCTGCCATCAAAATAATGAATTTGTATTTGACTGCGCACACAAACACACACACACACACACACTCTATCCTAAGTTACTAGATATCAGTTATATCCGTTATACAGTTATGTGCTCTGATCTTTTTGCCTAATCTGCTCCTAAGATATCAGCTCATACACGGTGACCTCAATAATATAATCAATAAAAAAAAAAATTGAGTAAGCTAATGTTAGCTAAACATAAGCTAAAACACAAAGCAATAAGTTTACACATTAAGATGAAGCTCCTGATATCACAAACAGCACCTGTTAATGATTAGCTGGTTCTGGTGAGATTTCTACTAAAAGAGTTTAAATTTGGATACAGACTGAAACTACAATGAATTAGAGAAAAAACAGGCCTTACAATGAATATTTTTCTGTTTTTATGTTTTAAGAATAGTTTCACGTCGATCTGTCCTAAAGCAATTTCACAAAAAAAAAAAAAATCAGGACCTAAATTAGGGCATTTGATCCATCCAAAATGATGTACGACATACATATCAGTTTCCCACTAATTCCAATGAGACACTTCTGACAGAAAGTTAACTGAATTACTATTATATGATCATCACGACAACAGGTCAAGGAGCAAAGGACTACAACCCCCCAACCACCCCCCCAACCCTCATAAAAGGCCAGGTTTTTGTAATGTAAATATGATACCATGATAATTAAGTTCAGAACTTGTCCCACCTTTAATGTGACCTATAACCAGTACAATTCAACCAAAAAACAAACTTTTTTTTTTAAGTGGAAAAATACAAACCCAACAATAACCTGGTTGCATAAATACACATGACATAAAACTAATACTCTGTTAGAGCACCGCCCACTCTTCCTGGCAAAAGTGCACCAAATTTGTCAGATTGCGAGGACTTCTCCTGAGCATTTACTGGATTCATGGCTCAACTCTGGCTGGGCTATTCCAAAACGTTAATCTTTTTTTCTGGTGAAGCCATTCTTTTGTTGAGATGGGGGTATTCTTCGGGTTGCTGTTGTGCTGAAAGGTGAACTATCGCTTCATCTTCAATTTTATTTCCTTACCGCGACTAAAATCCCAATTCCAACTGAACAAAAACAGCCCTAAAGCTGGATGCTGCCTCTCCCATGCTTCACTTTGTATATGAAGCTCTTTTAATGGTGTGGGTTTTATTAATCTTTTTTTGATAGCAAACATACCTTTTGGACATAAGGCCAAAAACTTTAACACTGGTCTCATCTCATCATAACAGATTTGTCTGCATGCTTTAAGAAGGTTCACTGTAGGTTTTTGTAAACTTTAGTTAGGTTCGGATGTTTTAATGTGTAAAACAAAGGTCTTTCCAGATATATGAAGAACATGTGAGATTCATGTCACATGTAGAATGTAACCACTACTTGCCAGAAATTCCTGCAGCTCCTTTAATGTTGCTCTAGGCCTCTTGGCAGCATCACGGACCAGTTTTCTTTCAGTATTTTCATCAGGTATGGAGGGACGTCCCGTACTCTGTACTGTGCCATATTTCCTCCATTGCTAATGACTGTCTTTACTGCTTTGTATAGTGTAACACCTTAGAAATTCATTAGTAAGTCATACCTCTCCTCTGCAAGATTCCTTTAATGCTTTGTAAGCTCTTTGTGAGCCACGGCTTTTGCTAAAAAATGCAACTAAGTTGACATCCTACTAAAACATATTATTTGGGGGTTTTATGAAGTCATTTAAGCTTAATCACAGTCACTTTATTTGATAGCAGGTTTATACCAATTACAATTTAAAACTGAATGTGATTGGTTAATTCTGAACATAGCCACCTTCCCATTATAAGAGGGTGTTCACACTCATGCTTCCACATTATTATACTTTTTTCCCTACTAAAAGATTGCACAAAATAAAAACACCATTTTCAGCTGCTTTCTGTAGCTCGTGAATTTTAGAGTTAAGAAACCCAGTTTGTGAATGTTTATTGAGCCTACACAGCTATTGATTAATCAGCAGATAGCATTCATCAACACATGAATCAATGCCAATGTCAGTCAATATCGCACATGTACAACACACCAAATACCAATGAATGGTAAAAATACAGGGAGAAGCCACAGACAACTGTAGGTGGCAATCAGGGAGTGCAATCCCATTAATCAGCAACATTTCCATTGCAGCGGCAGTTGCTGTATTTATGCACACACAGAGTAGTACTGTTTAGATCGAAATAACGTAATGCCACAGCACAGAGAGGGCATTTTTCACCAGTCAACTGCTTAACGTTTACAGCCTGCTTCAGAAAGAAACATGACGATGGACAACTAAGGAGAGCTTTACAATCCATCTGGCTTAAAATTGTAAAATACAATAAAATGTCATTCAAGTCTCAGCAATTTAACAATATGATTTCTATGCTGTTTCAGAGTGGTGCTGAGGCCTGCGGGTTCAGATCTGAAGATGATTAAAATAGTACAAAAAAAAAGATGACTAAGTTGAACTGGAGTTGGTTTAACCACAATGCCAAGCTTCATTAGTAGACATTTTAAAAACTGACATTTCATATTAACAAATGCTGGGATTCAGAGGTTATTAACTGCAGCTGAAAGACTCCTGCAATACTGGTTAATGTAGATAAAGTTTGGTTATGGTTAACTTTTGTAAAGCTGGTTTATTAATGAATGTTAAATATTTTAAAAATTGTAAAAGAAAAGAAAAAAAAAAAACAATAAATAAAAAATACTGCTCATGGTTGGCTTGTTTATTTAATTACTTAAAGATTATCTAAATAGCATGGAAAAATCCTGCACACTGTCTTAGGCTTAACATGATGGAGTTTACATGTTTGAGCTGAAGAATTTACAACGTCAATAAAAAGCCAATTATTGCATGAAATGATCAAAAGCAATACATTTAAGCCATTGTGTTTACTGATTACCCCTCATCATCATATTGTCATGTCATGTCATTTTCTGAACCGCTTAATCCTAATTAGGGTCGCGGGGAGGCTGGCGCCCATCTCAGCC
>JAQMYF010000014.1:14246175-14260122 GCA_030014195.1 Neosilurus mollespiculum | reverse complement strand
AAACAAAGCTTTTCTTGTGGAAAACCTGATGCGGCCCAGCCTCACCCAGACTCTGCCTCCAGTGGCCCCCGGGTAAACTGAGTTTCAGACCCCTGTTTTAGATTGTGTGTGTGTGTGTGTGTGTGTGTGTTAGAAGAATTATGCAAAAAGATATGTGCGAATTTTCAGAGCATTTCTCAGAAGTGTGACTCCAATATATTTCGGAGATAATCTGAATCAAATCCCAAATCCAGAATGTTTTTAAAGGATTCTTTAATCTTGCGAGATTGAAAGATTTCTTATGTGTGGTATTACAGCAGGTCCAGCAGGAAGTGCTGTGTACTTTCTGCAACTTTTAAGGCTGGCGGAGGTTTGCGCTCTTCAAGTGCTCTTGTTTGCTTCCCGTGTTTGTTACTTAATGGCTAGTGTGTTGCTAGATAGTTGCTAATTCTGACATCTGGTGAAAACGTCTATAACAGTCACAGTGGTGAATGTGTGCAAGTTTCAGGAAGAAATCGAATATTCTCTTTGCTTTTTTTAACAGTGCATATTATATATTATTAACACATCATTTCATCATTTCAGCGTATCCATGATCAATAAAATCAGCTTTAAAATACAGCATCCAGTACAGCAGCAGGGAAAACTTGATTTCTATGTATGAACAGAGATGTCAGACGTAATCCTGATGATCAGAACCAGTTCTAATCTGAGATCAGACATTTTGGTATCTGCAGCAAAGAGCAACTTCCAGTGTGATAAATCCCAGCTAAAAACAGATATGCTATTTACAAGGAGTAAATCTGCTCCTTACATAAACACACACAAACTCACACTCAAACAAACACACACATTATATATGCATTAGTGTCATGAAAGAGCTGATAACCCAGATAGCAGGTGCCGTTGTCATTTACTCCAAGATGAGCAGGATTAGGTTACCATAGCAACGTCCTGGAGCACTGCCCCTTATAGATCAGTCCAAAACTAATTCAGTTTTCTAGCATGGAGACCTTCACCACATGGCAAAATGTTTATGGACCACAGCAGCCATAAGTGGGAGATGAAAGTCCACAATCCACAATCTCCCTTCACTGAAACTAAGGGGCTCACATCTGTTCCAATATGACCATGCGCCTGTGCCAGCTGCAATACGCCAAGGTTGGAAGTGAAAGAACTGACTTCCTGACTTCACTCACACTCTTGCAGCTGAAAGGACAAATCCCTACAGCCACGGTCCAAATTCAATTAGAAAGCCTTCCCAGAAGAGTGGAAGTAATTATAAAGAGGGAATACATCCAGAACTGCATATATTTAAAAACATTTGACCATATAAAGTACAGTATATGTAACAAATGTCAGATGCCGAACTATTGATATTTTATATATAGAGATAGCAATGACAACATTGCAACCTGTTAATATCAACATGTAAACATGAATGCTGAAAATTTGTAATTACTACACAGTAGCATTGCAATCTTATTCGTCCGCTATCTCTGGATCATTAATCATTATTCCGAGTGGATAACGCTTGAATCAAAATGACAGACCCTCACAGTTGGTCAGTCGGCAATCAAGCAGGCAGTGTCATCATCACATGGGGCCAGCCGTGGCCTAATGGTTACAGAAGCAGGTTTGAGACCTAAAGATTGCTGGTTTGATTCCCAAACCAGCAGGAAAAATGTGTGGCGGTGGGAGTAGTGAGCTACACCTTCCCTGCCTCCACATTTATGGCTGAAGTGCCCTTGAACAAGGCATCTAACCCCCAACTGCTCTCCGGGTGCTGCAAAGCAGGGCAGCCCACTGCATTTCCCTTTTGGGTTTAAAACTGTATATCAAAAAAAAAATAAAATAAAATAAAATAAAAAAATAAATAAATAAAATTCACGCATTAAAATGGGGGAAAAAAAAATAAATATTGTTAGTTTTCTGGTATTTATTCAAATTATTTTGAATTTGTATGCAAACACACCTATATAGAGCCAGTTTTCTTCTGTGCTCTAACCTCTGAATGAGAACGCACTCCCATTAGCTCTATTCTGTCAGCATATCTCAAAGTGCACAACTTACCTGTACAGTCTCTGGTACACTTAAAATATGTAAATATAAACTATAAACCTCACATTTAGCCTTTTTCCCCCTTGTATTTATGCTAAAACATTTCATAGTACATGAACATGTCATTTCTAATAAGGCAAAATAGCTGCAATAACAACAGTATACAGGTTTTAAACTAACAAATCAGATATAAAGTAGTAATAAATCAGACAAGCATCTACTAGTTCACGTGAGTGCATGGTATAAACACCGCAGTGCATTTAATGCATATCATTTCCTTGTTAAATGTTTCTTCAACGTCACCCCTGCCCCACTTTTCATAGTACAAGCTTTTAGGGTATTCACACTATAGTCCCGTCCCGTCCCGTCCCCCGCTCCAGAGAAATGTTAACATTCCACAGTCAGTAAATAAATGAATAATATCGTGATTTACTTATGAGACCTACAAACAGAACAGAAGTGATTGCAGCATTCCAGCAGGTAGAGTAAATAAACCCAGCACAGACAGGCTGAAGTAATCAAGTCTCACATGCACCAGGGTCAGCAAACTCGCAGGCAAATTGAGAAAGGACACCTGTGTGAATATTGACAGTAAGACACCAAATGTTATACTTCTGGATGGATGACTGGGTGTTTACTGTTAACTGTCTAGTTTTGTCTCTGTGTGTTTTGATGTGGTTTTGGTGGATACAGCTGTGGTGGGGAGTGTACTCTTCCCTCAATCTGCAGACTTACAATACAATGACTTTTACTCTATGTGTCCCCCTGCAGTCTTAAATAAAGAGAATTTTAATCAAGTGGACCACAGTTACGGTTAAATATTTCACATTATTATTATTATTATTATTATTATTACTACTGTCACGCTGGTTGATATTACTTTTCCCAACATACATGCATGTTAATGTAAAGTGACGTGTGAAAGTAGTCAAACTTCATATTTATTCTTGGCATTTTTCCTATTCGCCTTACAAGTTAAAATCGAAATAAATTTTTCTTTTCTTTATTTTATGCAATGGACCTACACAAAATATTCCGAATTGGTGAAGTAAAAAAAAAAAAAAAAAAAAAAATGAAAAACTGCTTGAAGAAGGTCGATGTGTGTGCAATCTATGTGTCACATGATCTCAAAGTATACACATACTATGTATATATAATCAGTGTAGTTACACAGTCTAAATATGCACACCAAAAATGGTGATGATTGGTGATGGCGTTTTTGAGGTAGTGCGCAACTGTGGACAGACAAACGAACAGTCAGATGAATAGACATTGCACGTGACAACAATACCCCTCACGCCAATTGGGCTAAGGGGTAAAAAATTTAGCTGTGCATATCTATTTCTAGGTTACATGCTTTCAAGCTATTTGCTTAATCAGAGCAAAAATCTTTAATCCACCACTGTCACTCATATATATGCTGTAAACTAATAAAACACTTTCCGCTATTCATTTATTGAATGATCAACTGTACAAAATTCATTTTAGTTATATCATCACGTTTAAAAAATTGTGATCCTAAATCCTAAATCCATCCCTTTCTGTTTCAGTTGTTATTAATCATCCATTATAAACAATTATTTCAGCCGCCTGTATCCGCGATCTTGTTTTTTTGGTTACTTCCCAAAGCTCGTGACCATAGGTGAGATTTTGGAACGTAGATCAACTGGTGAATTGACAGCTTTGCTTTTCGACTCAGCTCCCTCTTTACCACGACAGGTAGTGACCGAAAGAACAAGAAGGCGGCTGAAATGAGTGCCATGTGTTTCAGGAGAACAAACCATAGTCGCACCTGTTCTGTACTCTCACATGTGCACGTGTGGCTTCAGTCAGCTGCAGTCAGAACTACAGTTTTCAAGCTCCATTCAGAAGGTTCAGTGAAAAAGTTTACAAAGGGTCAAGGCTTCAAAAATACAGAAGTACTTATTTTTTTATTTCTTTTATAATTTTTAATTATTAAAAATTATAGCAGCACTAGTGTCATGCACAAGAGTGGCAAAAAATAAATAAAAATAATCTAAAATGTATTAAAAATACATTTAACGTTCAATAATTACTGTTAGCAGGGCAAGCTTTTTAATATCTTTTCTCCTTGTAGCTGCTAAATACACTCATTATTGAATCCATAAAGTTGTCTGAGTGCTACATTAAAATTTTCATTGAATAATCTCTATAATAAGGTTTTTCTGTGTTGATTCACAATCAGTTTTTGTTCATGTGCATTTGGCTTGTTGGGATATTTGCCAATCAACAACATTAAACCAGAAAGAAAGTTGTGTTGAAATTTAATTTAAAACTGAAAACAATGATTTGTAAATATTTGACCTGTATTGCTCTCAAGGTAATATGATTATTTATTATCTGATACTTTATCTCATTAATTTTGTTTACTTGGGGGTTTTTTTCCCCCAAAATAAACACATTTCAATTTTGATTCGTGTTACACATTTCAAAAAAAGTTGTAATGGTCACGACAAACAGAGGTCGACACTTCTCCAGATTTTCTGATTTGTATCATAAATACAGCAGATAACATTGTGTAAGTTAAGCAAACATAGAAAATATTACTGCCGTCATTATTACATGTGAAATAATTACAATGTATTTGTTTTTGTCCTTTTTTAGCAAAAATACCAGAGCAGAGAGGGTTGAGGTCTTGTTCAAGGGCCCAACAATGACAGTTTGTTTGTGCTTGAACCTCTGAGTTTCTGATCAAAATCATTTTCAGCTCATTTTAACAGTACGGTGATAATACTGATATCCTTAAGAATTTTGTAATTATATTCATCATCTAAAAATTTCATACCCATTCATGGCTATATGACAGTAGCAACTACACAGTAATGCCAGAAATAATTCTGTGAAAGTATTTGTTCAAACCCGATTGTAATGTTGTGTGATACGATTTACTTTATTCATGAAACTCAAGATCATTAATACTTTGCAGCAATTTATCACAATATCAGCGCTCTACTGTCACACGCTCCATCCCTAGATTACACTATCTAACTGCGGCTCAGTGATTACACGGAAATCTCCAGTTTCGTGGGAAGCAAACTGTCCCTCGCTCATTAAAAGAAGTAAGAAGCTCTGAAGACGCTGGAGATTTCATCCAGCCAGTGGCAACATGTGATGGCGCTAATTATCCCAGCATCCAACAACAGCATGGAGTCCTTCAACAAAGGCACTGACTATCCCTTGTGAACCACAAACACATGCACAGACACACAGAGCTTTGTGGAAGTGAATAATTAAATTTATTTGGCACATCCTTATCTTTCTCTCAGTCTCACCTGAGCTATTCTCAGGTCAGGGCCATCATTCATTAATGAGGTCAACAAACAACCTGTCAGACAATGCAAACACTCCATCAACATGTGCAGACACACACACACAGAGAGTCTCATGGCACACAGGAAGCTGAGAAACCCCAGTGGGTGCCACAATGACATAAATATCACTTCATCACAAATGTTAATCTCTCAATACGACCTTCTGAAATACCCTAAATGTCACATAAATGATTATAATAGAAAGAAAATTCACTTTCTCGGGCGGATTAGGGCAGAACCTGTAAGAGGAGACCTTAAGGCGGATATCGCCGTCTCCTGGCTTGTGGATATTCAGATATAATCAAAGCAGGACTTAAAGCAGAAATGCTAATGATGGTGCAGGAGTGGCACATCCACCCTTCTGTTCTCACTTCTTTTCTCCCAAGCCATGTCCTTACTTTTCAAGCCAACACAACTGTAAAATATTAGCACTTATTTTAGAGTTATTAAATTATACACTTGCATTGTTGTCAAATTTTATTCTTTAATTCACTTGATCTGCACAAGATGGAGGCTTTTTCTGAGAAAGAGAGAGAGAGAGAGAGAGAGAGAGAGAGAGAGACAGAGAGAGACAGAGAGAGAGTGAGTGTGAAAGAGAGACAGAGGGAATGTGAGAGATAGAATGTGTGTGCGTGCATGTGCAAATGGAAATGATGTAAATCTGAGATTGAGGGGATGTGAGAACACCATGCTGTTTTGCATTTTTATAAACAGTTCAAAGTTAAAAAATTCATTTCATTTGCATCTTTTTTTTCGGTGGGACTTTTGGGCCAAACTGAACATTTAACCATGAATCTCGAGTAAATACTTGTCATTGTTTTTTTTACAGAAATTCCAGTCATAAT
Organism: Neosilurus mollespiculum; assembly: GCA_030014195.1. Lineage (NCBI taxonomy): Eukaryota > Metazoa > Chordata > Actinopteri > Siluriformes > Plotosidae > Neosilurus > Neosilurus mollespiculum. The sequence continues at coordinate 14,253,905 of JAQMYF010000014.1, read as the reverse complement.
GTGGAGGAAGTTTTACTCCGTTAGAATAAGTCATATTAAAGGGCTTTTCCTGAAGAAAGATGATGAGATAATTTCAATCAAATGATTTGTTGGTAAATAACGTATAAACCTCGGGATGGTGTGGTGTATTGGTCCGACATGAAGTGACGTTACTGTTACAATCCTGAATTTGATTATTTTGGTTCTTGGTTATGTTCTATAGCACTTAAACAATGACATTTTAATGAAGATTATTTGTTAATCTAAGTTACGTTTATGGTCGTGAAACATCTCTCTCTCTCTCTCTCTCTCTCTCTCTCCTTTCTTCTTCTCTCAGTTTATGAGTAAAACTCTAAGATCCCCTCACTTTTTTCTTTAAATCTTATCCCTTGTGGTTAGCAGGTAAAATGAAGCCTCATGCAGACATTGGATAGGCAGGGCACACCCAGGACATGTCACTGATCAATCACAAGGTCATCACAGAGCTAATCCAGTAACACAATATAGTATTACTAGTTGTCTCAAGCGGTATGTGTCTGGACTGTGGAAGGAAACCGGAGCACTCGGAAGAACCTGCACAGGTACAAGGAGAACATGTAAACTCCACACGGACGCAATCAAGCTGTGAGGCAACAGCACAAACTCTGTATCTGTGTATGTGCTGCTCTCTTTACCATCCGTCAACAGCAAGGTGTGTGTGCCCGAGTGAGTAAGCACATGAGGAATACCCACTTCTGAGAGCTCATGAAACATGATATTGAACAGCTGAACCACATGTCAGCCCACTAATGTGGCTGCACCCAAACACATCGAATTAACACTAAACTATACCTCTTGCTCTTTTATTTAAAAAAAAGATAAAGTTAAACAAAACAAAGTGATTGTCCTCACTGAGCATTAGCTAAATGCCCCAATCACATCAAAATTATTAGAATTCCTTATGGGGGAATATGGTCCCCACCAAGATATAAACATGCACATACACACGCGTGCACACACACACACACACACACACACACACACACACACACACACACACACACAGATGATCTATATATCTGCCTGTTTCTACTTTAAAAAAATAATTACAGTCAATAATTAAACTTAGAAATAAATGAGAGTGATGTGGATGTGAAGAGACGATCTGACCAACAGACAATCTGACTGACTCTTTAAGAATCATTACACAGACCACACCGAAAAAGATCAAAGTATCATTTAGCCATTTTTTTTTTTACTGAAGGTGTGTGCTAGTGTGCTTGTGTATGCGCACATGTGCTCGAGAAAGTTTGTATGTGTGAAGCGTGACTTATGTGACAGAGCCTCATTTCCTACTGTCTTATGGAACCTTTTGAAGCTACTGGTGAAGGCTCTTTCTTTTTCTCTCCCTCACACACACACACACACACACACACACACACACACACAGCTTGCATTACATGTATAGTGTTCCTTCCATGTTGTGTTGCTATTGTTCTCTCTCTCTCTCTCTCTCTCTCTCTCTCTCACACACACACACACACACACACACACACACACACCTGGGTTAATGTCCGAAAACAGTGTCAGATTAAAAGTACAGACTCACAGAAGCAATAAAACCTGCTAATAAACAACTGTTTTGTTTATTGATTACTCTTACTCTATGGAAGCAAGATCAGCAAATCTGACCATAAATCTAAATTTTAGTCCTGTAATAAGTCACAGCAGTAGTGTGTGTGTGTGTGTTTGTATGCATGCACTGGCTATGCTTAAAGACAATTTCAACCATTCTGAATACATTTCATTTCAACTGAAGATTCTGAATGAATTGCTGATATGATCTTTAAATTTGCCAGATTATAAGCACAGTTTACACGAACCGACCCAACCCTGTACCCATGTGGGGATCGGGTTTAGGTTACTCACAAGAAGCACGGACCAGTCAATAAATCGGTTTTGTAATCATTCTTTTAACGAGTTTTTCATTATTGCTGTTATAATAGAATGTTATGGAATATTATGGTATTATAGAAAGCACAGTGAGAAGTGTCTGTGCCAGTAAACACAGTCACACTGTTCAGCATTTCATATTTGCGTGACATTCAGAAGAAAGGGCGACTGCTACTGTCTACCAAGAAACCTGCACAAGAAAATCAAGGTTTGATTAGAGTACATTTTCTGCATTCTTAGTCAATGTCTGGTGATTATGAAGCACTACTGAGGTCTATTTACATCCCACATCATCCTGAAAATATTAGTTTGGCACCCATTCCTCCACCCGTTCACCTCACAAATATTTCACCTGATTAAAATCTGAAACACAATCTGTCTTTTCTTTCACAGTAAACACAGGACAGAAAGGTTTCCGTGGCTCTTGTTCTTTTATTAAAAATATAAATATATATAAAGGGGTTACCCGCTGCCTTAAATCAGAGTCTTTCAAATGGTTTGCTGTACTCAGGCTGAAGGTTAGCCCCTTCTCCAGCTACCAAGATGGAGGTTTGTATGTTCATTATGTTTTACACAAGGGCAACCCAGCACTAATCATCACAAACAAAAGTAACAAAAAAAAAAAAAAACAAAAACAAAAAAAAAATGACGCTCTCAAACAACAAAAGTACTCAGCTTCTCTCTTCACCTTAACTGCCTTCCTTATCTATTTATTTATTTATTTATTTAATCACTTATTTATTTTTATTGTAAATTTCTGAAGCTGCAAACAATTTTGCAAACGAAATGTAACCTCTAGCATGAACAGGATCAAAGATTGGTTGATTGGAAAAAAAAAAAAAAAAAACATGTACAATCCTGGAAAAAAAGCTACAATTCACCTGTCATCGTCATCATTTGCCGAGCCACTTACTAATTGGGCTGCTGGGGCCGATCTTAGCTGACACTTGGCAAACCCTAAACAGCTCACTAGAATATTACTGGCAACTCACGCAACCATTCCCACTCATGGAACAGCCAGTTTGCCTACCGTGCATGTCTTTGGACTGGGATGAAACCATAGTAACCAGATAGCGACCATTAAAACCCCACATAGAAACGCCCGTGCCTGGGAATCAAACCCAGGACCTTCTTGATGTGAGACAGACGTGCTAACCTCTATGCCACCATGCCGCCACAATTCACACAAAAATTCACCACACGTTCAACCCAGAGCAAAACAAATAAACACCCAGATATACTCTATCATCCATCCATCATGTGCTGGAACACTTGTGTACCTGTGTATTCATCATCAGCCAATCACGTGGTAGCAACACAGTGCATCAAATCATTTAGATCCAGATCAGGAGCTTCAGATCTCTGAAACAGATCAGGAAACAATGCAATCTCTGTGACTTTGGCTATAGAGTATTTGTTGGCGTCAGATGGGCTGGCCTGTGTATTTCAAAAATTGATGATCTCGTGGGAATTTTGTGTGCAACAATACAATAGCTTTCACAGAATGGAGTAGATAAAAGTGTCACTTTGACAGAAGGAACAGCTTGTTATTGAAAGAGTTCACAAGCCCATAACTGACTGGTACGTGTTGATAAGGAAGGCTACCGTAACTCAAATAAACCAGTCCCTCCAACTCTGTTGAGCAGAAAAACACTACAGATCCCAACAGGTTGAACTCTGAGATGGATTTTACCTGTCAACCCAGAACAGAAATCTAAAGCCAGCACATACCTACTGAAACTGGACTTGTTTCTTAGAGCCAAGAATAATTTCTCAATATATTCATCTAATGAGTTTCCTTTAACCATAGTGGAGTTTACAGTTCCACCCTGCGGGCTGTTTACTCCCTCTGTTTATTTGGATCAGTGTGTGTTTAGGTTCATTTGGATTCGCTGATTTGTGAAAACATTTTACCTGCAGGAAGGTGAATGACAGAGAATTTTTATGTTTTGATCAAAGACGATAATAACAACAATGAAACACCATTTGGGTTCAGATCGGAGAGGCCATACCTACCAATCACATCCTTCCAGGTCACACTGTCATTGCCCACATGGACGTTGAAGTCTCCCAGGACGACGAGAGAGAACACCCGAATGGTGTTTCGTTGTTGGACTTCTGTGCTCATCACGGTTTGTCCATTACGAACACCATGTTCGACATGAGGGTGTCCATAAGTGCACATGGCACTTCATCGTGGGCGCAACCCCCGAACCAGGTGGTGGACACCTGCGGTGTTGGGGGCCGTCAAGCTGAAGAAGGAGGCTTATCAGGTCCTTTCGGCAGGTACCGACAGGCCAAACGTGCTGCACCCCGGGTATGGGAGGAGTTCGGTGAGGGCCTGGAAAAAGACTATCAGTTGGCCTTGAAAAGGTTCTGGACCACCATCCGGCGCCTCAGAAGGGTGAAGCAGTACTCCACAAACACTGTTTACCTCGACTGGGAATGTTGTCGGGAGGTGGAAGGAATACTTCGAGGACCTCCTGAATCCCACCAACATGACCTTTGTGGAAGAGGAAGAGCCTGGGGATTCAGAGGGGGGTCAGTCCATCACTGGGGCTGAGGTCACCGAGGTAGTTAAAAAGCTCCTCAGTGGAGGGCTCCGGGGTGGACGAGATCCACCCTGAATACCTCAAGGCTCTGGATATTGTAGGACTGTCTTGGTTGACACGTCTCTACAACATCGCGTGGTCATCGGGGCCGTACTTCTGGATTGGCAAACTGGGGTGGTAGTTCCCTTTTTTAAAAAGGGGACTGAAGGGTGTGTTCCAACTATCATGGAATCACACTCCTCAGCCTACCCGGGAAAGTCTATTCAAAAGTACTAGAGAGGAGGATCTGACCGATGTTTGAACCTCGGATTCAGGAGGAACAATTTGGTTTTGACCAGCTCTACACACTCTACGGGATCCTGGGGGGGGCCTGGGAGTTTGTCCAACCTGTCCACATGTGCTTTGTGGACTTGGAGAAGGCTTTCGACCATGTCCCTCAGGCTGTCTTGTGGGGTGTGCTCCGGGAATATGGTATACCGGACCCGTTGCTACGGGCCATTCGGTCTCTATATTGCCTAAGCCGCATTGGTAACATGTCGAATTCGTTTTCAGTGAGGGTTGGGGTCCACCAAGGATGCCCTTTGTCACTGATTCTGTTCATAATTTTTATGGATAGAATTTCTAGGCGCAGCCAAGGTGTTGAGGGGTTCTGGTTTGCAGCCTCTGCTGTAAAGTAGAGCTTGTACCGGTCCGTTGTGGTGAAGAAGGAGCTGAGCCTGAAGACAAAGCTCTCAATTTACCAGTCGATCTACGTTCCTACCCTCACCTATGGTCACGAGCTTTGGGAAGTCTGGACCTCACTGCTTAGGCCGCTACCCCCACGACCCGACCCCAGAACAATCGGAAGTAGATGGATGGATGATAATAAATAAAAGAAAAACTCCAGGGGTTCTTCATTTTATAATTATTGGCAGTAATCACGAGGACATGTAGAGCCCTATAACAAAGGGTATTCCCTATTAAAAAAGGCTTTAATAAGAAAGATGTGGTCTAACTCAATGAGCGATAGAAGGAGAGGAAAGGATAGAGACCCGCAGGCCTGCTTGCAGGACTGGAATTAAAGGAAGTTTATAATCATACACAAACACACACACAAAAATGCAAACTTAACATTTGCTCTCAGTTTCCTGGGGGTGACTCTGTAATCTTAGATAATGTGTGTACAGTGTACACACACACACACACACACACACACACACACACACACACACTTCCTTACACTAAAACTTCAGCTCTGTTTAGAGCATGTGCTCAGGTGCATCTGATCCAAACATATCAGCACAGTCTCGACACTGACCTTCACGAATGAAGGCAAATGTTATTTGGATTGAGTGTATCTGTGCGTGAATGTGAATCTGTATGTCAATCAAACTCGCACCTTCCCTTTCACACATACTCCCATCACTCACCTCCTTCCAAAGAGCCTCAAGCCCGTGAAGCTCTTGCTGCTATGGCGACGACCTCCGGCATGGCGCTCAACCTCAGGCGGTGCGGTTCGAGGTAGGTCACAGGTGGAGGATGATGCTGACGTGGAGGCTGGTGAGGTTGTGACCTTGACCCCTTCTTGTGACCCTGCACAGTCGTCGTCAGCCATCACTCAAACTGCACTGTCCAGTCCGGTGCGTTCATGGCAGGAATGACATGGATAACATATGCATCATATGCGCCACCATACCGCACAACACCTCTCCAAAAAGCAGGCGAAGGAAGGAAGGAAGGAACAAACAAAGGAAGGAGTGACCAATGTAGTGAGCGACAGGATGAGTGTGTACCTCTCAGGATCTTTTATTTTCCCATTCCATCAACAAATTTAATCCCATAAGCGAACCCCTGGGTTCCTCTGTTCCCTTTAGTCTCATGCTGTCCCGTCCCAGCCTCTCGTCTCTCTTTCTCCCACTGTCTCTTACTCTCTCTATCTCGGTTTCTGCTGTTCAGTAGTAAGAACTTGTTGCAAGACAAACTCAAGCAAGAGGTCATAAACCTTCTGGCAATAACTCCCTTACTTCTCCTCCTCTCTCTATCTGTTGTCCTTCTCTCATCTACAGCACCAGCTAAAGTTCTGCTGCTCTAAACTCACGTATATACACATACACGTATACGCATACACAAGCTCACACATGCTCACTCTCTCTCTCACACACACACACACAAACTCATACTCTCTAACAGCCGGCTCAGCTCAGAGACTGCATCAGACCAGGAAGTGTCAAGCTCAGAAGAAAAGAAACACACAAAGGACCCCATTTATAGCTGCCCTCAACATGCCTGACTGATACTCTCTCTCTCTCTCTCTCTCACTGGTTTGCTATAATTTTTATCGGTTACTTACTGGTTTCTAAGGTTCGTAGTAGTAGCTAATTATTTAATAAAACTGCATGCAATTGAGATATAGCTGTAAGTGAGCTTTTTAATTACTTTTTATCAAAGGAGATTTTGAACATTAAAATAATAATGTAGCTAATTAGCTATTTTCTATTTTTACTACTGTGAGTTAACATTGATCATTTTAACCATATCCATAATTATTGCCAACCCTTTTTCTCCCCTAAATTAGTCAAATCCAATTCCCACCCATCAAGTATTGCCTTCCCTATCATACAGCATGCACACGCCCCCTAGGTGGCACTTGATGCTGCCACCCGCATCTGCTGCACATGCGTATTCAAGGTCGGGCTAATACACTCTGAGAAAAAGCGCTATCCGCCCCTTGTATGAATGAGCTTACAGATGCCAATGGCTAGTGATCACTGTGAGTGAGAGGGAAGTCATCGTACTCCATCAGGCAATTAGCTCCCATGGACCCCCGATCGCAGGTGGCTGCAGCATCAACCAGGATTCGAACAGCCGATCTCCAGGTTGATAGTCGTGCACCTTATCTAGCAGAAAAACCCAACTTTTAATGGAAATAATTTAACTCATAGAAAAGCAAATCCATTATGAACAAATAGGTATTTCACCAAAACATGTGCCACAATTATTGGCATCTATCAAAAACCAGCACTATGTCATCTTTTATAAACTTTAAACTGCCCTCTAGGGTGCTTTCTACACCTGCACCATTGAAAGCATCCTGACGGGAAGTATCACAGCCTGGTTTGGGAACAGCACCAAGCAGAACAGATGAGCTCTCCAGAGGGTGGTGCGATCAGCATAGCATACCATCCGAATCGAGCTTCCTGACCTGAACACGATATACAGCAAGCAGTGCTGGACCAAAGCCAGGAAGATAACGAAGGACCTCAGCCATCCCAACAATGGACTCTTCTC
>JAQMYF010000014.1:14221360-14233045 GCA_030014195.1 Neosilurus mollespiculum | reverse complement strand
AGTATAAGAATATATTCACTGATAATGACTTTAAAGCACTTCTGTAAGTTGCTCTGGATAAGAGCGTCTGCTAAATGATGTAAATGTAAATGTAATTTGTTTTGATGATCAGAAATCAGAGATATATATATGAGAGATGCAGTAGAAATTAGCAATAGCTGTAAATTTAGATGCATAAATTAAAATGAATGCATAAAACATGTTTATTTGGCCTAAAATGTCATATCGGCTCTCTGGTCTCAGATCGCTATATCTCATGAACTTTTGCTAGACTGGACACATTTTGTGGTGACGCCCCATATCTATCTATTTTTATTTCTGTATCTAGTGTAAGAACAGAGATTAAGCAGCCAGGACCTGACACTTGCCATTTTTAACATTTTTTTTAAACACTCTTATAAATGGCGATCACAATGGTGCTAGGCCTTGTTGGTTAGGATAACACCACCCCAGCTCCTCGTACAGGTGGTTCTTGATTCTAGCCCTTCAAAGGGTTTTGGTTGTCCCTTTCAGGGCAATTTTATTCTACAGGAGCCAGTTCTGTGGCTGTCAAAACATGAAGAACTGAATAAATATAATACACAGGCTCAGCCCATGAACTGCCTTGGTGGAAAAATGGTAACACTGTTCAGTCTACAGTCCCCGAAACAAATAAATATTCTTACCCAAGGTCAAAGTGTGTCAAACTGCACTCAAACTGTTTTTCATGAAGATCACAAACACTAAAACTATTGAACACAGAACTTGCCTAATAATGTCTAATAGAACACAAACCGTTTCATAAAGAACATAAAACATTTCACACAACCCCGAACCTACCAACGGACTCATACAGAACCCAGCAGGCTTACTATCCCAACAACCCAAACTAATACATTAAGATCCCAAATTATCTTATAGTGTATTCAAACCGCTTCACGCGCACACACACACAGAACCTGAATGAATCACTCTCATACACATCCAGATGAGTTTACACAAGTCTCATATCATCTCACACAAAGACAGAAACTGTTAAACACAGCAGGGACTTTCTACATTGTTCCAACAGGATCCAAAGAAGTTCACTTCAAATTATTCCCTTATAGCTAGAACACACACAGAGACACACGAAAAGAGAAATAAAAAAGTGTATCCCTACCCGGGACTGGCCTGGACAGGAGGGGTGGGGGGCACGACCCATTTACCCCTGGATCCTAGCATTATACTCCGAATTTACAAATTCAGCTCTGCATCATCTCCACACGCAGCCAGTCTCCTGCACCCTCACCAACAAACGCAGACGCACATACACACTCACAAACATCTTATTATTACTTTTACCACCCCCCCCACCTCCAATTTCCTGTTTCAAAACTTCTGAGAGCATGCGTGACTGAAGAGAGAGAGAAAGAGAGAGAGACAGAGCGAGAGAGAGGGAACTGAGAATATAGTTCCTCTCTTGCCAAAACATGGAGTCTCAGGTACAAAAATACACGTTGGCCTGAAGCCCTACAAAGATGATATTTTTAGATGCCATAAACACATACACACATGCACTCACGTGCACATGGCATTTTCAATTTTATGCTTATATACAGACACAGCTACACACACACAGCTAAATTGTGAAGCATTCAATACATACACACATTTCTGTCAGTAAAACACACAAATTCCTTTTTTTTTTTTTTTTTTTGCAATATGCTGTGTAATCATCAGTGAGTATAAAGAGAAGTCAAAGCTCAAACATTAAGGAACAAAGTACCCACAGAGAATCCTCCACCCAAATGATTTTAAGGCATGGGTGGATATTATAAAAGCCCCACAGTGTCTTTCCTTTATATTAAATATGTATAGATTGGAAATGCTTCCTTGCCAGACAAGCTTAAAACTCAGTCTACACACTAGAGGGAGCTGAAACGCTTTTTTCTTTCTTTCTTTCTTGTTTTTTCTTACAAAAATTATGCAATCACCGCACTTACAGGTTCAACATTTTTTTCTTTTTAGGAAATGAATAAATAAGACAGAACAATTTTTGTTTAATATTTGAACATTCTGATTTCCTGGAACATACCTCGAACAAATCAATGTTATTATTACTAGTATCGTTATCATCATCATCATCATCATATATTTTCTCATTAAATAGCAGCAAAAATGTAATCAAATTTAAAAAAAATATGCTATTATCAACTGCAGCAAAAATAACAATTATTACTCTGATGCTTCTCCTCACGAAGGCTTCTTCACTTATTAAAAACAATCATGGATATATATAAATAAATATATAATATGATATGAATAAATATAAATAAATATTATATAATATGATATCATGGATAAATATATATAAATAAATATTATTTAATATGATATCATGAATATATATTAAAAAAAATTATATAATATGATATCATGGATAAATATATATAAATAAATATTATATAGTATGATATCATGAATAAATATAAATAAATATTATATAATATGATATCATGGATAAATATATATAAATAAATATTATATAGTATGATATCAAGAATAAATATAAATAAATATTATATAATATGATATCATGGATATATATATATATATATATATATGGGGTGGTGAAGGGAATGAATTGTGGTGATCTTGAGGGAACTTGATGGAATCGTGATGATAGTGACAAAATGTTTGACTGTCAAAAATTTTGCCATGATTGCTATGATTTAAGATTTTACACTCCATATGATAAAAAGGTATTCCAGGACCGATTCAAATTCAAACTCGCGGTCGAATTGAAACAACTTATTAGAATAATGTGCATGTCTTTAACTGTGGGAGAAAATCAGAGTACCTGGAGGTAACCTCAGAAAGTTTGCATGGGGAGAACATACAAACTCCACACAGAAACACCCAACACCAAGGCCAGAACTCGAACCCAGGACCTTCTTGAGGTGAGGTGGACATGCTAACCACTACACCACCATGCTGCCCACGTGCTGTTCAGTTCATTCAGATACTAAACAATAACTGACCACAGATGAGCTAAGTATTTTTTTTTTAAACTAAATTAAATTTTTTTTTTTAAGTAAATTACAATTTTACAATCACAACACCTCATGTCATTTTATTTCTTTACAAATTATTAATATATATTTTGTTTAGAAACTCATTCTTCAGGTCCTCAAGACTTTTTATTTATTTTTTCCAAATTTGTTTGTTTGGGTTTACATTTCATTGATCCTTAAGGAGAAAGTTCAGTGAAAACTTATTTGGACTTACTTGAAAACATATCGAATCGTAAATAAGGGTTCAGGTTTAAAAAAAAAAAAAAAAAAAAAAGGTTATATTTTCAGTCCATATCATCCAGCCCTAGATGAAAGTTAATTTAGCCTATGATGAAAATCATCATTCACATTTGGTCTGACAGCTGTTTTAGTATTACTGTTTTTCTCAGATTAGAAACGACCCACAAAGGACCACTTTAATCAGAATGAGGTTCATCAGGGAGGATTTTTTCCCGCTTTTTACAGTAAGGAATACATTGTGCTGTCAGGAAAAAATAATCAATGCTGGATGCTTGGTGTGGTATTGATTTCTTCAAATTGCTCTGTTCTGAACTCTCAGAAAGCTTCAAGCCACACCTCTGACCCCTGACTCTTACAAAGCACTGACTCTGGAAGCTACTTCCAGGAATAATAAAAAGGTACTGGGATTGCCCACCATACAAGTCCCAGTGAAGTAGCTGTTAGTCTACTATACAATAGATGTATAGCATATAATATATTAGTGGAGCTTGCGCCGCACGAGTGGAGCCCTGTGGATGAGAAAAGCGTCTAACCATCGAGTTGCTTTTGGAATGTCAAGAAGTGTCCGTGCGTCCATCCCTCCCTTCGGCACATGTGTATACATGAGAACCCTGTGGTGATATTTCTCATGCCGCTATGTAACCGTTGGAATGGTAATGAATGTCTGAGTGATGCTAACAACGTAAACAGAATTCTATGTTCCATATGCAGTAGGTATCTTTTTAGCTGGCAAAGTAAACTCTCACTGCTGTGAAATGACATCAATCAAATAAAACTGGCGCTTATAACGGGTTTACGGAAGTGAATCTATTCAATGGACTGGTATCTCGCTACTCTGCGGTGATAGAGGAGCTCACATTGGGATTTTTTCATCCTATGAATACTTTCTCGCACTCTTACTACGATAAATGATTTCCTAGATATTTTGTAGGTAGCTGTCACTGATTCTGTTGGCAAATCCTACATTTTACAAAGTAAGCAATTCACAAATAAATAACTAATGATATTCTCGTGTTACTGAAATGTTCTCTAATCCTACAGTTTCTTAATGGTGTACTTTACATGCCGAGACTAAGACTGTGTGTTTGGTTACCTCATTCTTATTCCCTCCTATAAACAAGTTATTACAATGAATTAATCTTCATATACGTAGAATACGTGTGGGGTTTGAGAGTTCCCACCAAAAATTTGTCAACTCAGGGAAATCATATTGGAGCTCCGCTTTTAGGCAGTGCCTAAATCTCTAAAGTGAAATGTTTATAACCTGTGACCTGCTTTGCATCGTGAACTACCGTCACGGCTGCTGTTAATAAAAAGTATTGTTCTGACCAATCAGAATTGAGGATTCAAAGCACTGTGGTTTAATTAACCTTTCAGGAGCCTGCTATCCTTGTAGGACGTCATTTTCTCCCAACTAAACCATGTGTATATCCTTGTACAACCATCATATAAGGACTACTGGGGATAATCTTCTGCCAATCTTTTTGATCACACTCAACAGTTACCAGGTGCCAAGAAACAAAAGCAATGAAGAGAAATTACAATGCGCACAACATACGAGATTGGGCCTGAGGAGGATAATGCTGTATTCCAGAGTGATGGAATTCTTTAATCTGATGGGTCAGAGGATATGCGCGCACACACACACATGAACAGACCGAGTGAGAGAGAGAGAGAGAGAGAGGCAGAGAGAGAGAGAGAGAGAGAGAGAGAGAGAGAGAGAGAGAGAGAGAGAGAGAAGATGAGTGAGGGATATTTATTGATCTATATAATGCAAATTTAAATAATATGATGCAAATTTATAATGCATCTAGCAGAGGTCAGAGGGGAAAAACGGCCCACTTTAGTATGAAGCACACTACTGTAGTAATTTCCTTATAGCCCTCCAGGTAAAACACAGCTCCTGATGGCTCTTTCTGTGTCTCAACATCTACTCTAGCTGTAAATGTTGTAGAGCAGGTGTGTCAAATTCATTTTCACTGAGGGCCACAACACTACATCTATTCTAAAAGGGCTTACGAGCGACAAGCTAACATGTTATCTTTCGTGATTCATGAATGACTAGCTGTTTACCTGAAATAGGCTGTCTAGTGGGAGAAAAATGAATTAGGTTTCATGGTAATGGTCGATACAAATAATGTACGATAATCATATTCTTTGAAAGCTCTTAGGGGGCCACATAAAATGAGGTGGAGGGACAGATTTGGCCCACGGGCCGGAGTGTGATACCTGCAGTATGATGTAGAGCATCATAAATTGCTTTAAACTACATTCGAATTGTGAGCTTCTAGTACCTCAAACACATACCATGCACCATCATGAGATCCAAAGTATATGAAGACTTCCTTAAATACAGTTTAATAAGCTAAACCTTGAGAGGAAAATTATTAAATCAACATTGTTTTAGCAACTGGATTTCTACAACAGAAGCGAGACAGCCCAAGTCTACAAAACATCCAATACTCACTCGCTCATTTGCTGAACCGCTTAATCCTATTAGAGTTGCAGGGAGGATGGAGCCTACCTCAGCCGACAGAGGGCGAAGGCAGGTACACCCTGAACAGCTTGCCAGACCATCACAGGGCAACACACACACACACACAATCATTTACAGTCACTTCAGTCTTTATAGTGAAATTAAACCCAAACTTAATAAAAGCTTGCATATGTACTGTATGCATTGTTATTACAATCTTCTTGTAGGGGAAAAAGACGACAAGTAAAAATGTTCACAGGATGAACCATTACACTGCAAAAAGTGGGGTGGAAGTGATTTCAAATAAACAGTTAATGCGGAAGTGTTGTTCATTAAATGTACTGGGATGTATACCATGTGTTGATGTAAACCAGCAGACATCTATCTAGAGTATGTAAATGTAATGCAGAATTATGTGCAGATGCATTATTTTATTCACAAGTTCTCTAGTTTATATCTGATCTGTTAATTTAAAACCTGTATCATGTTATTACTGCTGGTATCTTGCCTTACTGGAGCTGACGCATTCTTTTGATTTTGCACTCCCATGAGAGTAAAACAACCTACAAACGGCAGCCTTTTAAAACAAACTAATGCAAACTATCGAACACATTATCAGATTGAACCTTGGAGATGTAAGTAAAAACCACCTGATGATGAAAATATATATTTTTTAGTGTGACAGGACAGTCTGGGAGGCTTCCCTTTCATTTTCCTTTAAAGCAGAGGGTGTGTTAACTGCTTGGGTTTCTGTGGTGTTTGTCTCCATGGTGACCAGCTGATTCATAAGCACCCGGCATGTGATTGGTTGATGGAACCTTATTACATCACTGTCATGCTAACATGGTGTGAGGAAGACCCAAGGAACACGCCACTGAGAGCGAGTCATGGACAAATGAAGGAGAAATAAAGATATGGTGCTGTACCGTTGGTAGAGGGTTAAAGAGTAATAGGAAAACTAACACACATGCATACAAACACACACACACATACACACACACACACACACACACACACACACACACACCCATGATCCCAGTGCCCTGAAAAAAACAGGAAGCGCAAACGTTTGCATACCTATCAAATTGAGGACAGTGATCCTGGTATGTGTTTTAACTCTGCCATAAAAGTTCTTCTAACCAGGGCTGCGAAGGGTTGAACATTTTCCAGTAATGTTCCATGAGAATTTAATATGAGGAACTCTGAAAATGTTGGAGGTGGAAATTTCCATGGAAACTAACAGGAAAAATTTCAAATTATAAATATAAATGCAAACTTTTCATTTTTTTTATGTCATTTTTGCCTTGGGTTTCTATTTTATTTTTTTATTAAGTGTTTGCAGGCTAAACATTATTACCATAGTCAAATATATTTTTCCAAGTAATATCACTTGACTGGATATAGTTCTTTTACTCCAATGCATATAGTAATAGTAAGGCTTTACCAGTCTGGTTAAATCTGGTTGTGGTAACCAAGGTTAGTCTTCAAGATGTTTTTTCAACTACATTTAAGTCTCGTATTATGAACTGATCTACAATTTTTTAGTAGCTAACATTTTTAGAGGTTTATAATATAGTATGTGGAAACACAAGTGAAGATCCTTAAAAAAAAAATACAAGTCACTAAATACACAAACTCAAGCTGGTCATTCACAAATCTTACAATAATGCACAAAAAAATGTTTAACAACAAAATAAAACTTGAAGCCATTGACCAATATTTTATTTTGTTACACAAAGCATTATTTTTTCCTAATGCCCCTTTCCTAGCGACGCAACTTGACCCACGGAAGCTCGCGGAAATGCTTCCCCAGAACACCGCAGAGCAACATGTGACTGCCGTTTTGTGTACCACAAGTTGCCACAGAGAAATGTAAGCACTGCAGCCATCTGCAGCTACTCGCATTACATTTTCATCATATTTCATTTTTCCCCAGACAGAAAGACTGAAAACGTGTCATTTCCGCGTGACAACGTGACACCAACACCAGCATCGTAAGACCACCATAAACATCGTGTGAACATCGACAAGCACCAGTGGTACCATGGTGAGCTGACACTTTTCTTTCCGCGACATAAAAGGCTGTGAATCTACACCTCAGCTATTGTTGCAGAATCATGCCTTTGAAGGGAAGAGGAAGAGGACAAAGGGGGGGAAAAACTGCTTTCCGCATCTACACTGTGGGGTGTATATGATATGCAGATGTATATGAGTCACAATATAACCCACATCTTTAGTACTTCATGCAGCAAAAGACAGCTGTGGTTGATCAATTAACAATATTTCACCTTACTTGCAGTACTCACCCCTTGCGTACGGAGGTTTGACAGACACAATGGTATGCGTTTTTAAACTTTAGTTTTTCAAAACAAATTGAGGCCTGCCCTGTAAAACCCTAAATTAAAACTGCAAATGTTTGTTCCTTCAGTATATACCTTCCAAGGTTTTCTGATTGGTAATCTTGCCATAAAAAGTCAACGATAACACTTCCACATGAGTTTGTCAGACGTCCTAATGAATGTATGGGGTAATTTGAAATCAATTTCTCTGGCAATTAGGCCTTACTGTGAATATAGTTTCCAGCTTTTTCTAATATCTATCCATATATACTGCAATACTGCAATACTGTTTTTGGGTTTCCAGCTGTTACTCTTGGTGCATTTAGGTGTCCGATATGGACATTTTTGGGATGTTCCAAAATTGGACCTCAAAACCGGGTACTTTTTCACATTCTATTTCACCTATAAAGAAAATGAATCAACAAATCTAATAGATACTGCCCATACTGTCTCTTTATTCAATAACCAACAGTTATTCAAAATAATATATACAATTTCACAACAATTGATGAAATACACGCAATTCTGGTGGTGCTTACACAATATCCCTGCTTAGTATATTGTGATTTGTGTGTGTGTGTGTGTGTGTGTCACAGCTGGTTTTCTACATGACCATGTCTCCATATCCTTTACAAAGGAACAGTGATGTCACCTCTCTGAAAGCCTTTCTCCAACCAGTGCATATACACCTCAGTACACACACACACACACACACACACACACACACACACACACCCTCCTTCTCTCTCTTTCTCTGACATGTTAAAATCTGGTGTTAAATCTCTTCATCTCTGCTGTGTGTGCACGTGTTTGTGTTCCTGTGATTATTAAATAAAATCAAAAATTAATAAATGAAAGCATCAGAATCAGAAACCAGTCCACTGCCATCCACCTCATTTAACTTAGATTTAACTTTTCTGATTCACCTCAGCTAATCAATACGGCCTTCATGCTCTGAAGTGTCAAAAGGGGAAACGCGTATCTGAGGAGCTGCGCAGTTTGTGCTCTAATGAATATGATTTAGGGAGGACCATGTACCTCGGCTTGAGTACTTTTCCTGCTATATTTGGGCTTTGATCCATTACCAGATCAATTCAGAGATCCTCCATTACTGACATTTTCCGCTCATTTCATACAGGCTGAATGTCATCAGATGTACAAATCAAATCTGTGAGCGAGCCTTCTGTAATAACCAACACTGCCTCGCTGATTTATGGCCCTGAATAATAAATGGGCCATATTTAGACATTGTAATGTGAAAATCATGTTTGTTTGCTGTTCATTCCTTCATCAGTTTATTGCCTAATTTATCTGTCTATGACTATTCAGTGAAACAAACTGTGTTATAATAAAAGCTACAAATGATGAAGTAACGCCACCTTCTCTGTACTGCACTAATAAAACCGAAGACAATATGACTGGTTTTCAGAAATCAAATCATAGGCTGAGGTAAGGCATAGGTAAGAGAGTTTGCATGTCCTGAGGATAAAAGAATGCCAAAATGATTTTTGCAGGAGCAAGATAGTGTCTATTGATAGTATCTCACCAATCGGGGAATGCTGATGAACATCCCAGGTTTCATCAGGGTCTGTATAGGGTGCCAAACAGTTATTAGGGCTGCAAACAGGTTTTCCTGTCTGAGGATAACATGATATTTCTGCAAACAGTTGCAAATGTTTGCGAAACAGTAACATGGGTCGCTGAAGTTTTTTTTTTTTTTGCTTCACCAGTCAGTGAATGCTCAGGAGTGTTTGCTGCTTTGCACCTTTTTAAAAGGGTTCGGTCCATCAATCAATCTTGCAGCAGCAGACAGACAAAGCAAATGCCAGGTTTTTATGATATAAAAAAAAAAAAAAAAAATGAGACTAAGATAAATAATTTCAGAACTTTTCCCACTATTATTGTGACCTATAACCTGTACAACTCCACTGAAAAACAAAGCGAAATCTTTTAAGGGGAAAAAATTAAAAATAAAAAAAAACTTACAATAACCTGGTTGCATAAATATTCACACCCTTTAGCTAATACTTTGGTGCAGCACCATTGGCTTTTTCAGTAGGAGTGTAGCAGCACATCCTGATGTGGCAATATTTGCCCCCTCTTCTTTGCAAAAACACTCTAAATCTTTCAGATTGCGAGAGCATCTCCTGTGCACAGCCCTCTTCAGATCACCCCACAGATGTTCAATCAGATTCAGGTCTGGACTTTGGCTGGGCCATTCCAAAAGCTTAATCTTCTTCTGGTGAAGCCATTCTTTTGTTGATTTGGATGTGTGCTTTCTGTCATTGCCGTGCTGAAAAAAGAAGTTCATCTTCATCCTTAGCTTTCTAGCAGAAGCCTGAAGGTTTTGTGCCAACACTGATTGGTATTTGGAACTGTTCATAATTCCCTCCACCTTGACAAAGGCACTAGTTGCAGCTGAAGAAAAACAGCCCCAAAACATGATGCTGCCACCACAACGCTTTACTGTAGGTATGGTGTTCTTTTGGTTATGAGCAGCAATGTGTTTGCACCAAATATACCTTTTGGAATTATGGCCAAAAAGTTCAACCTTGCTTTCATCGAACCATAACATGATATCCTTGAACAATGAGATCCCTGTGATGCTTTGGACACTCTCTGCAGACCGTGGCTTGTGCTGAAATATGTGACCACAAAAATGCCAGGAAAAGCCTACTAGAACAGCTGGACTTTATTTAGGGCTAATCAGAGGCACCTTAAATGGTGGCAGGTGTGTGCTGACTCCCATTTAACATGAGTTTGAATGTGATTGGTTAATTCTGAACCCAGCCACATCCCCAGGTTTTAAATCCCTAAAAAAAGATCAGCTTGTTTTTCAATCAAGTTGTGCATGTTATAGGTCACATTAATGTGACCAGTTTTGGAAAAATGAGTCACATGTTGATGAAGATGAATTTTGAGTTGACATTACCATAGAAAGGTATAAAGTATGAACAACCGGACTCTAAACATGATCGTGTCTGGAACCGACGAAGTGAGAAATCTACCTTTAATTAAGTAAGGTAGCCAAATGCCTCGTCATCTAATTAGTGACACGCATGAATGGATGAACAAGATTCCCACTGTCCCTACCTACTACCTAGCGAAACCACAGCCAAGGGAACAGGCTTGGCAGAATCAGCAGGTAAAGAAGTCCATGTTGAGCTTGACTGTAGTTTGGCACTGTGAAGAGACATGAGGGATGTAGAATAAATGGGGGGCTCCTCTGGATTTTACTGCCAAATGCAAGGAGCAATTGTGCAATAATGGCAGGGCTTCATGGTTAAAAATCACGGAATATACACTTTTCCAGCTTTTGTTTTAACTCAGTCATAGCAGTTGTGTTTAAGACTCATTTAGGGGTATTTATGATTAGAATTTTGCTCTACACTTTTTCTTCTGAAGAGCTGAGATGTAAAATTTCCATAAACTGATGAAAACTCGATTCAGCGAAAAATGAGTTTTTACACTCGTTAAGTTTCCACTCAATGAGTTTCTCTGCTGTAGCTCGGAACAACAAAATGCAACTTCCGACTCATTTTGCCAAAATGGGTCACAATGGTGGAAAAAGTTTTGAAATGATTTATCTTGGTAT
>JAQMYF010000014.1:14203359-14219243 GCA_030014195.1 Neosilurus mollespiculum | reverse complement strand
GTAAGGTACTCTAATAGATTTTATACCAACATAAGAGCTGTAACATAAATAAAATTATAGTTATAGCAGATATAGCAGGCCAGGGTTAATTTTTTTGCTTGGTTATTTTGACATGCTAAGCGGTATGGATATGAACTGCCATGAAATTTGGTACGCAATGAGGAATAGGTATGATAGTTTCATGTGAAAATTTTCACGTTGCTTCCATGTTATCTTCATGTTGAAATTTGACAACAGTGGCAGTGCTGAGTCAGTGGGTAAGGCTCTGGATTATTGATTGGAAGGCTGGAGGTTCAAGCCCCCAGTCCCACTAAGCAACCCTCATCTGCTCAGTGAAGAACAAACATAATAAATGAGAGAAACGTAAGTCACTCTGAATAAGAGCGTCTGCCAAATGCCATAAATATAAATGACAACATATATGCAGTTTTTTGAAGGCAGACAACACTAAAGCACATCTTCCAAGCAGTCCAAATGAAGTGCACCAAAAGGAAACATGCAGCCATCACACCAGTCAAACACTCTTACGAGTGCTACAGATCACCTAGTGTAAGTACATCCCAAGAGACACTTCTAAATGCAAGAGCCTCTAGTAGACAAGTTTGCTCAAAACTGTTCTGCAGATGGTATAGACTCCTATCTTCTGGAAGTAGTGAACTGCCTTATTCCCATTAATGTGTGGTAGACGACACAATGTCCCCATGTTAAAGGTATATAACGACCATGGCAGTATCCTCTCAGACAGCTCATAATCTTTTGAACACAAGCAACCAATCTTCATCTACCATACCTACCCAAAAGCCTGATGTGGGACCTCATCCGTGTATTTAGATATCCTCTTATGACAAAGTGGCAGAACAGTATGCTTTTGCAATAAACCCCCCTTACATTGCTGGCTGGGATACTCTGGAGTAACCTTGGGGTTAAACTGGGGGTTTCATATCGCCCAGTCATGCTTTCGTTGACCAATCTTTTGAACTTTCAGCACAAGAAATGTTACTGACTGAGCAATCCTTGCTATGCATCATCAAATCAACTTTAGATGTACGGAAAAAGCTACAGCAAGGTGGGTTGTAGACATCATCACCTCTTCACTGCTGCTACCTGCACATCACCTTCAGTTTCTACCAGGTTATCATCACTGCTTCCAATGCTTCAGTTTTAAATGATCTCCAATAACCATTCCAGTCCATTCTGAGGTGGGCTACAACCTCATGACGTTTTTGGTTGGTGTTTTCCAGACCTCCATTCTCTCCATCGTGCTTAGGAGAGGAGAATCAGAACAGCAGCCATCTACATCTAACTCTGTCTCTTTAAACACTGGAGCATTCCCAGGGTTTCCTGTCTTTTGCAACCAGCATTAACCCTGGGGGGGGCTCGATGAGAAGGTCCAAGAGATCCCATATGACAATGGGACATAGTGCTGTCTGCCTGAGGATGCTAGAAGTCTGAAGCTAAAGTTACTAGTTTGATTGCTAACTTCCATGCTAATTTCTCAGTGACTGAAGAATGAAGCAGTGGTTTTAAAGCAGTGACAAATTGATGTTAACTGAGTCACGCTTCATCCACTTTAATCACTGGATATATCTCACTTATCATTCACACTCTCATAATAAAATCAAAAGCTGATTTGTAGGTTTCAGTATGATCTGTGTAATAATATTCACAAGTTTAAACAATCACAGTGTTCTGCTGCATCTAGTCCTTCTATTTTTTCTTTTTTCTGTTTATATGTGATAGTTATAAAAGATTTGTGCAATAGGTATGTCCAAGGCTGGTGTGTAATGAGTAACGTGGCATCTTTATGGAGGAACTAAATAAGATAAGTCTCCCCTGTAAAAAAGGAAAAAAGGTTAATGCTGTGTTTTCTGTTCACCACCTTTCACTAGCTGATTTGTATCACCTGTCATGTTAGTTTAATTATCCGTTTACCGAGTTCATGTTCTGTGTTGCTGCAAAGAAAGTGTGCATGTTTTCTTGTGTGCGTGCGTGCATGCATGCGCATGTGTCAGGAGTTGGTGGAGACTAATTGCATCACACAGAGAACCAACAGTACACCTTGGTAACTCAAATGTCCATAATCCCAATATGCACCTCTGAGACACGCATTTTGACAATCCACCCTTTTAAGTCAGTGATAGGGTTGGCACGCTAAAAGCCTATAGGGCACCACTCAGGAGCTCAGCTACAATGTCATTTATGACCTAGCTAATTGTGAAATGGAAACTGTATAGTATATTGTTACAACTCAATCTGAAATTACGCTACAGTGTGTATATATATATATATATATATATATATATACACACACACACACACACACACACATATACACATACATATATACATATGACAGTAGAGCTTCAGGGGGAGCACTGGTACCTCTTCTTGACAACAAGAATTTGCCTTAAATCATCCTAATTTTAAATAAGCACAATATATGAGCAAACTCCAGAACCAAACCCTGTAACTCACACCCAGCTTTCCTCACATGGGCTCTGCTAAATTAACTCAAACAACTGTGTTAAACCATTAAATGTCAGGTTATTTTTTAACTGAGCAATTTACAAATTGCACTTGAGAGAATTCATTAATGTACTACTGAATCCTGTATCTAGTCCTAACATATGGCAAGGGTCATGCTCATTAAAATGCTCCCTCCAGCTGATATATTAACTCCTCTTTTATTGGCCACTACTTTTCTCCAAGTGATTCATTCTACAAACTGCTTAAAGTAACTGCTTAGTGATTAGGCTTTGTAAAATACATAGGTTTATTGATGAGTGCCAGGCGGGTGAGTGTGAATCAATAGCACATTTAATTGTGGTGTTCAGACTGAAGAAGAGAACACATTACTACTAATCACTACACATCTGAGACAAGAAGAGCAAATATACTAACAAGCATTCTGCCAATTCTACAACGGCCTAACAATACAAACATTTTTTCCCACTCAATTTGAAAATCTAGCAGTTCCATTAGCTTAAATCTATTTTACCTGTAATATTGGAGAAAAAAAGAAATGCCATGTGGCAGGTGAGTCGGTATAATGTCAGCATCTGAAGAGGGAAATCTGATAAAGATCTGAGCTACAGAGTGAGTCTGCTCTTCCAGAAACCCATCGCAATCTCCTTTAGCCTAATGAGTCCTGTGGGACTACAAAGCCCATAATTTATAATGCATGCATGTCTGGTGGCTCTAATGTCATTAGGCTACTTCAGTAGGCTTCATAAAGCGCCAGCTGGTTTGCTGCCATCTGGACACAGAGAGATATGATCTGCTACATACAACTGCCCACAGTAAACATGATACAGCCTATACAAACACAGCGTACAGCTTAGTTAACATGGAGACCTGGGTTACAGACTCAAATTCAGGCTGTGCAGTGATTAAATTCTCTTAAACCTGAATTTAGTTGGAAAAAAAATATGTTTAATTACACTATTCAATCACCCAGGGGCGGAATAATACGCAACATTTTAATTTGATATAAAATTGTACTTTGGAATCTTAATATAATACATTTGCTATTCAGCAAAAAATAAATGAAAGCAGTGCATAAATATGTATCTTAGGGTTCTATTTTGATTTCATTAAAACACAGACTAAATGTGATTTTAAAAAATTTCAAGCAACAGTCGAGACAGTACAACAACTGAACCTTTATAATGATGGTGTTTGTATAGTCCAGGGACCTCTAGTATTGTCCCCATAGAGCTGGTGTGGCTGCAGTTTTTTATTGCAAGCAGGCAGTAGTCCCACCACCTTCATATTGGGCTCCAATCAACTATCAAGTATGCTGCCTTTGTTGCTGGAATAAAGGCTCGAAGTTACACCGGCCCTTTCCTGATTAGAACTGTGGTATCAATTTGTGTACTTGCACACTTACACCAATCAGCCATAACATTAAAAACAATATGACCACTGACAGATAAAGTGAAGATCACTTATTTGCATACACTACACAGGAACAGCACAGTCTGACTGGTTCATCATCATGGGATTAAAACTCATTTCGAGTGGATAATGCTTGAATCAAAATAACATTTTCTCATCATGGAAAATAATGGGAAAATGAAAAAATAATATTAATATAAACCATAAATATCCCTTTTTAGTTTTTATTTATAGTATTTTCCTTGCAGTATTTACAACAATTTTGAATTAGTGTGCAAATACACCGTTACAGAGCAAGTTTTACTACAGAGACCATGCAGTATGTAGACTAGACTCTGCACGAGAACTCTAAAATCACTCCAGTTAGTTCCACAGCACATATGGAGTTTCACTCCGTTAGCTCGTCTCAAATCGCACAGCTCACCTGAACAGTCTTTAGTACGATTAAAATGTATAAACATCTTATTTTAGTCTGTTTTTTCTTGTATTTCCTTGTAGTTTGTACTAACATTTGTTCTCCTTCACGTCCATCTCAGGGACATCCATCTTGCCTTCAGAGAATGATTGTTAGTTATTTCATTACAGTGGCGCCTTTCAAGGAGTAGGAGGTATTAGGCTGAAAGTGAAAGCGTAAGGATCTAAATAACTCTGACAAGGGCTACATTGTATTGATTAAGAACTTTGTTCCTCTCCAAAATGGCAGGTCTTGTGGGGGTGTTCCTGGTAGGCAGTGGATAGTACTTACCAAAATTGGTTCAACAAAGGACAACCAGTGAACTGGCAAGAGTGTCGTGGGTGCCCAAGACTCATAAATGCATGTGGGGGTGAGAGTTAGTACATCTGGTCTGATCCCACACAGAAGCTGCTGTAATACAAACGGCTGGAAGAAGTAATTCTGGCTGTGATAAAAATCGAGTCAGAAAACAACGCATTGCACTGCAACTTGCTGTCTATGGGCCACAGACCGGTCAGGTGGTCTTAATGTTACTGCTTATCAGTGTATACTTGGTATTTTTTGTGTAAAAATGTGTTCACACTGAGAAGTGTAGTAACATGAGTGCACCATATGTACCCAGATGGTTTACTCAGAATGGTTAAAACGTCAAGTGTGAAACTTTCTGTGGCTACATAATAAAAGGAGTGGGATCACCAGTCTATTTTCAGCCTGTTGGTTTAGGGCATGGTGTACATGCTGATAATGATAATAATGATAACTTCCACATCACGTGAAATATCAAGGCAGAGGAGCAAGGACAATTTCAATTTCAATTTATAATTTATAAGAGGTGATTAAAAAAAGCAGAAGATAATTCTGGCACATTATACAACCATAACAACCAAACATTTTGATTGTCAGTTACAGTAAGTGCACCACTTGACGTGTTTGATTTGAAACAGCACCCTCCCTGTCAGAATTCAAGTGCAATGCAATTAAGTGCACTGTGTGCATGGTGCACTATGTGGAAGTAAACTAATGGGAGTATGTGAATTGAGACATACCACTGGAGTAACTGATTTACTCTCAGCAGTGTATAACAAAAGAAAAGCTGAACATTAGAATGTTAATGAAACATTAGCCCCTGGCCATGAGAGCTAATATTTGTTAGGGATCACTGGTTTTGGGCCTTTGTGAAAATTACCTACTAAAAACCTGTACAAAATGACCTGAAACTAGCCCAAACAAATCAGGCATTGGGGGGAAAAAAATGTCACATTCTTCTTCTTTTCTTAGTCTTTCTTTTCTGAAGTTCACCGTGGCACACACACATTTTGATTTGCTGTCTCAAAGCCATTCCCTACACGGCAACCCTGCTAGCATGACTCATGGGGGTCTGTCTGAAACACCGTGCACTGCATTCACATCATCTGGTTACCTAAAGAAACACAATCTCTCTCTCTCTCTCTCTCTCTCTCCAGTTCAAATATGTTTAAAAAAAATCCGGTTATCTTCACTTTCTAAATATACATTTTCCCCAAAAAATAAAACCTGAGTGTTAGCACCAGCTTGCATGCTAGTGTAATAGGCTGTGAAGAAAGAGAATTGAGCAGGACAGAGGTCGATTGGTTGGTTTGTAATGACTATTGTATACAAGAGTGCATTATAAAAAATGTATGCAGATTATTTCAAGTTACATTCAGAGAACAGGTTGGAGTGCATGACCCAGTGCTTTTAACCTACTTCCCATAAACAAGAATCAAACAATACACACAATACTAATGTCAACATGTCTATAAAACCACAGATTCATTTATGGTAATGGACTGGAGTAAAATTCTATAGTACAGTGCCTACAGAAAGTATTTACTCCTTTCTTACATTTCTTTTTGTTCCCTGCTGTATTGCAATATCAAATGTAAGTATATTAGTGTGGGTTTACTTTCTGCTCAGTTTGAAATGACTGTGGCGGCAGAAGCGTGGTAAAGGGTTGTTTGCAAACGGAACGGAGGCGAGTTGAACTGGCAGGTAACACATGATGATTCTCACTTGTTTCTTGCAGCTAGCCTACGTATGAATGTTTCTTTGTGTTTCCAGTGACTGATGTGAGCCAAAGAGAGAGAGAGAGAGAGAGACAGACGGCCATAGCTAATGGAGCTTGGACTACACACACGTGCCCTCATACACCCTTGCACACCCTCGTATATGCTTGCACACCCAAACAGTGTAATATTCTAACTTGGACTTTAACAAGGCAAATGTCGTTTTGACAAGTCCGACTATTTTTCTTTGTGATGACTAATTTTAATTGTGCTAAAGACCACTTGGGTAATGAATAAAAGTGAACCCGGTGCTGCTTAAATTCCGCCTGCCTCTCAAGTCTTCCGCCACACAGGGTCACTCTTTACTGAAATAAAATTAAATCAAGTATACAGATGCCCCCTAAACAAATTTTAATTAATAAATATTCACCCTCCGGAGTCAATAATGCACTTTTTGCAGTGAGTACAGCTACGTGATGTCTCAGAGGTGTCGCTATGACCTGTGTACATTTTGATTTCTTCATGAGCACCATGAAATAATGGAATCCATCAATCTCCTTAAGAAATATGGAAGGTGCTAAGCATTATGGGCTTATATTTCGACTGATATTTATAGCAGCAACCTGCAGGTCAATAACATAACATTTTAAAATGCCACTTCCATAAATAACATATATATTAATATAACTTCCTTCATCCTGCCAATTTTTATACCATACTGGACCATGAATTATTATACAGTAGGTATCACATTACACTGTATCACATTAACACTTCTGCCCTACACTAATTGCATTCAAACTAATTTTACATGTGTGAGTAGCACAAATCCCAGCTATTTAGATGAAAGTGTGTGGAGAGTGGGCATTTCAAACTGACTGAATTTAAAAAGGGGACCACAGTTGATATTGCAGCAACTTGTATGCATTATTGCATGCACTTATGTGTGACGAGCACATAACAACAAAATATAAAGAGCATGTCTTTTGTCTGGTGTGATACACAGCCCTCTCTATGGACATTTCTTCATCACAGGGTCAGCAGGGGTTCACCAGTTCTGAGCTAGTAATCAGAAGATTGCCAGTTCAAGCCCTAGGACTGCCACAGAGTTTCTGTTGGAGCTCTAAGAAGCTGCAAGCTTCATTAATATGCTTGGACTGTGCCATATTTGAAAGCACATCCGTCAATTCTTTTAATATAAATGTACTCAGAAATGTATTCTGATTTAACGGAGTTGCCTAAAAAGTCATCTTTAATTTTCATTTTTAAAATGAAAGCTAAGAGAACTTTGGAAAGAGAACTAAAACAGCAGATGGTCTCAAAGACCAGGTTTAGGCGATTCTGTTCCCATGATAGCCTCAGCTTCCTGTTCCTGGCTGAATGAATTGGATCTCAGTGCTATCCTTTGTTGTTGTAGCCGATCCACCTCAAACTTTCAGGATTTGTGCATGCTAAGATGCTTTCATGCTACAGTTGTAAAGCATAATTATTTGAGTTATTACAGCCTGGACACTTGAACCAACATTTCCTCTGAAATCTCATAAACAAGGTGTTTTCATTCACAGAACTGCCACTCACTTTTTTTTTTTTTTTTGCACCATTCTGTGTAAACACTAGAGACTGTTGAGGGTGAAATTCCCAGGATATCAGCAGTTTCTGAAATACTCAAACCACCCCATCTGGCACCAACATTCATGCCACAGTTAAAGTCAATAAAATTACATGTTTCCTCACTCTGATGATTGACGGTAACGTTAAAGGTGCTATATGTAAGAAATAGCAATGCCGAATTCAGTTTGACAAGACCATGGTAGAAAAAAAAAACAATAAATAAAAAAATCTTTGTGTCAAAGCCATTTGGAATGTTTTCTGATACTGTTTGTGTTATTATGTGCACTATATTAGTCCATTTGAATTAACCAGGCAAGGTCAGTATGATTCATTTGTTATTGACTGTTTACTATATAAAATTGCCTCTGTTTGGTGGTTAGCTAGAGGACAAGTTAACTGAACTTGGCACATGCAGCTGTTCTTCCAGGTCTGCATATGAACTACGGATGTGAATCTAACAACAACTCACGATTCAATTCGATTCCAATTTTTGGGGTTACGATTCGATTCAGAATCGATTCTTGATTCATAACCATTACAAACAAAGGGAGCCAATTTCATGAATAACTACATTCTTCAATAAGCTAGGAACAACTCTTCTATAAGAAAGAAAGAAATTATATTACTATACAGCTCGTTTTGTAGATGTACTGATCTGCTTTGCTCGTTCAGAGTCGGTTGGGAGTTTAGTGAAGTGATGGAGTGTGCGTTGGTCAGGAGTTGGTCATGCTGCTGCTCCGGTTCTTTGAGCTCCTGGTGATGGTGTAAGATGTGCGCTCGGGGATTTGAAGTGTTCCCGAAATACTTGACTTTTATTTTGCTCACTGCATGTCCTGTCAAGCTCCTTCTTACCCGGAAATTGTAAAATCCGAAGTGCAAGCATTTGCCTTCAGCGAAGATGGCACTGGCTGTATTTCTTTTTCCTCATCCATGTCAAAGCTAGGCTAAAAGCTAGTTCTGGAGACACCACTCACTGGAACAATTCATGACGGAGGCCACGTCTGGACAAACGGTATGCGTTGTGAGAAAGGTTGGAAATGCTCGAAAAAACATGTTCTTAAAAATCGATTCTTGAAAATTTGGATCAATTCAGAATGCTAATAAATAAGAATCGCGATTCAGACGTGAATCGATTTTTTTTCCGGCACCCCTAATATGAACAGTATTGTTACACTCACTATCCATTAGCAATAACAAAACATTAATAACCAGCCTAGAATAGAGGATAACAGTAAGTAAAAATATTACTTAATTAATTAATTAAACATACAAACAAATAAAGACAAGCACTGTATTCAGTATGAAAATTAATTCCTCCACTTGCCAGGATCGGTCTCTAGTAGGTTGTGGAAAACAAAGCTTGTTTCAGTTTAAACTGCTTGAAGTCTGACGCCATTTATAGCTCCATACGCTCACATTACAGTTGCTGTTATATGAATATAGAAAGCAGGTTCACTCGACACCACATCAGTGGTTTATGCAAAACATGACTGACTTTGTGCTCTCAGACTACATGGTACAGTGACATACTCTTTGAGGTATAAAGTGGTATTATGAGACAGATGAGCCGTCCCTATCTTGGGGACATTCAGTAGATATCTCTGCAATACAATACATGGTCATCTTTTACATAACATCAGAACATTTCTTCAAATTTTGCTAATAAATATTTGATTAAATTAGATTTTTATGTCCATCCAGTCATTCCATCTGTGTCAAACTGCTTAATCATACTAGGTTTCGTGGGGAGGCTTAAGCCTATCTCAGCCAACTCTGGGCGAGGGCAAGGTATACTTTGAACAGATCGCCATGCAATCAAAGGGCCCACACACACACAAACAAATGTTAACAGCCAATTAGCCTTATGTGCATTTCTTTGGTCTGCAAGAGGAAACTGGAGTGCCAGGAGGAAGCCCATGGGGAGAACTTGTAAATTTCACACAAAAATGCCCTCACTGAGCCTGGAATCAAACCCAGGAGCTTCTTGCTGTCAGGTGGACATGCTAACCACTATGCTACCGTATAACCTGATTTTACCAATTACTGCTGGCTCTTTATTGGATGATTGGGTAACTGTAGCAATGAGCAGATGAACTGGCTTTCCCTATTATACCATCACTCTATTTCTGCTCACCATTCCATCTCTGGGACAATTTAATGGTGTCCAGCTCTCCCTCAGTGCATATTATTACATTAAATTTTAGCTTTTCTGATTATACCGTATATTTCATATAGAGTTACAAGCTGTGAATTAAAAAAGTAAATGAAACTAAAACTCAACAGTAAAGCTACATACAGCATACAGCGGCAAATGCTGACAAAAGTAGAAATTTGAGTTTTGTCAGGGTTCGTTTCTGACAGTTTTAAGGGTCGCAAACAGTTTTTCTTGTCACAAAAATTTTAAATATGCTCAAAAAACTTATTTGCAAATTAATTTTGCCTGCAAACAGTTGCAATTGTTTGTAAGTGGTTGTAACACATCGTTAAAGTTATTTTGTTTTGGTTCACCAAGTAATAAACATAATGCTGGGGAGGCTTTGGTCACCATTTTTATAGGGCTGGGGCCATCTATCATTCTTTTTCTTCTTCTTGAGGATAGCTGCAACAGCAGTCAGACGAAGCAATTCTTCCTCAAGAGCAGCAGCACGCTGGGCTTCTTCCTGACAGAAACCTATTTCCATATTCCGAAAGTCCATCTTCTATATGTGGAAGAGGGTTTGCAAAAGGTCCCAAACGTACCCTAACAGTATCAAAAGAACGGCAAATAGACGCTAATGTTTGCAAATTATCTTCGCAAACATTTTTGTGAATGTTGCCAAATGTCATAAAATGACGGGCGACTCTTGATTTTGGCACCACTGACAGGAATTTGCCAGGAAAGTTGGCGAATCCAAAATTTGCTACATTCATCAGCATTCGTGTCTCCATGAGATGCAGGCTTGAGGGGACATGTTAAAAAAAATCGAATGATATGCTATATGTAAAATATGTAAAACATAAATTAATAAATAATAATAAGTAAATCAGAATGAAGATGATTACAATTTACGATTTAATTTATTAATTTCAGTGATCATTAATATTTATGGGTTGAAAGTCTGAACTGCAGACAGAAAAAAATGCCTGTGAATTGTGTGTGTGTATCTTAATCCAAAGACAGTTGCCTTTGTTTTTTTTTTTTCCTTATTTTTTTATTGGAGGTCAGTACGTGCGTGCCTCATAAGGAACGACGTCTGTGTATCTGGCACAGAACTCCACATCTTACAGAATAACAAAATAATTCATTCTGCTCTGCCTTGTTACAGTGAAAGAACAATCAAATACTTATGAATATCATCCCAGGGGTCCATGCAAATCCAAACAATTAGTCTTCCAATTAGTTCTTATCAAATTCTTATTTATTTATTATTTTCTTACTTGTTTGTTTGTTCATAATATTAATATTCTGCACTCTGCACTCAAAAAATATTACTACCTCTGAAATTATTCCATAATTAGTGCTAAAATATATGGGAATCATTTAGCTAGTACAAAGTGATATGTTTATTGATGGAATATGAATTTCAGATAGAAGCATGTTTTAAAAGACATCACACACAACAAGAGGAGATACAACAGACCAATTTGCATATATTTATCTATAATTCCATATTCATTCAATTATATCTTTTGATCATAGTAATGATTTTTTATTACCAGAAACATGTTGCATTGTGTTTCTAAGAACGTGTAATACATCTAGAAAGGTAGAAAGTAACTGTAAAAGGACTTCTGTGTATGTTTAAGGGAACGATAATACATTCTGATCCTTCGGATTAAAAATCATTAACTAGCGATTTCCAGTGCATTACAAAATTTAGGAAACAATTACTTTGTTTTATGAAACAGACATGATGAGCACCATAATGCATGTTGTACAGCCCTTTGTCTTATACATTCTTTCAGTTATTCATGTTCTACATCGCTTCTCCATTGCAGCTCACAGGAGCCAATCCCAGCTGACATTAGGCAAGAGGAAGGGAGTTAGAGCTAACAAAAAGACAGCTAGACAGACGTTCACACTAACATTCATAACTATGGACAGTTTATGCCTAGTTCACAGCATACAATTCTTGTCCTCATTATCACTCGGGGAGAGTTTTTGAATATCGTCGATTTTTATTAAAAGGAAAAAAAATACATTTAAAAATAAAACAATTCTTCCACTTTGTGATGGCCCATCCTAGATGCCTCCAAGCCTGGAATTCGACTAAGCTTCTGGAGACATTTTGCATAAGGCTTTTAAATATTAAAATTTTAAATGGCCTTTGTGGATGTTACTATGCTAGTAATTGACAAACATTCGCCAAAGTAATCATTCACCCATGTGATTCCATCAGTTATATACAATGAAGCCAGTTCTTGATGCAGTGGCGTCAGAGGGATTGACGATACCCACTGTTCAGATTTTCCTTTATGCACCTAAATCCATCTAGAGGGATGGCATACACTCACCTCCCTGTTCGTTAAAGCAATCACCAGCCAATCATGGGCATCTGTGAGCTCATTCGCAGAAAAGGACGGACAGTGATTTCCTTTCGAGTTTGCTAGGCCGCTCGTGTGCATGTGCAGCAGTTTGTAAAGATGCAGGTGGCAGCATTAAGCATCATGGATGGGGCACATGCATGCTTACACATTTCCCTGGTTGGTGGTGGTTGTATGTGATAGGAAGGCAATGCCTGATGGGTGGGAATTGGATACAACTAAATTAGGGAAGAAAATTGGAGGGCGGTGGTGGGGGGAACTATTATTTAAAATAATAAATATATCCTTTTTACCAAAGTTGTGAATAAGAATTTATTTATCCTAAATTTTTAAACTATAAACATCAAATTTATGGTAAATGAATACTGATGCTAAAATCAGTTTTCATTGTCCCAGATTACTAATAATCTGTATCAGTCTAGACAAAAATAATATTGGCCAATTATTAATTTTATCAGATAAAAGGAAGCCAGTGGAAAAACACATAACAGTTGACCAAACAGTTTTGTGTTTTCAACAGCCTCTTATATTTATTCAGTTTTTAAATCATCATTTATTAAATATATGGTTATTAAGTCTGTCATACAAATAAAGAGACATCATATAAAGGGACAAAACAATTCAGAAATTATTTGAGAGATATATATAAAGGACAAAATGAGTGGATGTCAATGGAAGGCTAAATCTAAACAAGTCTCTCCAACAATGCTACACATTCTGAACACTCGATTACCCTCTTCGTGCCGCCTTAGTCTTATTATACGTTATATAAACCATGAATCTCAACCGGCTGCAAACTCACTGTAGAGAACACCATGTAAGCAGGTTCACATGCTGATTATGTTACCTTACTGTCCTTAGTCTGCCTGGCTTTTCCTATAACCTGATGGCAGAGATCAGTAACAGCACAAAAGCATAAGCAAGAAAGCATTTAACACCTGCATTTAATCACAGATGCTCAGGAAATCAGTCAGGAGACAGGAGGTGATGCACAGGCTGCCAGTTCACACTTAATATTTAATCAGTATGCTGTGCATCCGTCCTTGTGGCAGAATAAGTGTTATCAGTCTCTGCCCCTGACTGATAGTTTAACTAATCCATTCTATCAACGTTATGTGCTTAAAATTGAGCTTGAAACACCATGAGAAGCCGCAGGGTAATGTTAGCAATTGGCACCATTATTCAGCAATTTTGTTTTATGCCAGAAGTGGCAAGTTCATCCTATGCATAATTTAAAAGGGACATTAGTGCTGTGAATTTGCATAAGACAAACTGGAAGGGCTTCAGGGGAAGAAATACAGACGGAATACTAATTCAGGTTCTTGTTCAATCTGCACAAGCGCTGCCTTTCACTACAGTGCAGCAGATCACGCGAATGCATCTGCACTCAGCAAATGCTCCACAACATGAGAGCGAGCTCAGTTACCAAGTAAAAGGAAAAAAATACAAATTAAAAAAATTAGCTGATCATTTATTAAGTAGTCAAGCTTCACTAAGCTTTTATTTATATCATATCTGAAGGGTTGTGAACCAGAGTGGTCTAACCAAGTCACATATGACCTTCACATTTTTCAGTTTTTGTTGGTTAGACCACTGTGGCTCTCAGCCCTTCATTTGTTTAATGATTTGAATACTAAACAGCCAGAATTATTTTATTACAAAATTCACAGTGACAGAAAATTAAAAGTATTAAGACTTCATCAAGCTGGGACCTCTGGCTCTCGCTGGAGCAATTCGCAGCTGAGTGTGAAGCGACAGGGATGAGAATCAGCACCTCTAAGTCTGAGGCCATGGTTCTCAGAGGGTAAAGGGTGGAATGCACCCTCCGGGTCTGGAATGAGGTCCTGCCCCAAATGGAGGAGTTCAAGTAGTGAGGGAACGATGGAGCGGGAAATCGAAATTACCAGCTGATTTACGTTCCTACCCTCATCTATGGTCACGTCGGGCAGTGACCTAAAGAACAAGATTGCGGATACAAGTAGCGGAAACGAGCTTCCTTCGCAGGGTGGCAGGGCTCTCCCTTAGAGATAGAGTGAGAAGTTCTGTCATCCATGAGGATCTTGGAGTAGAATATCTGCTCCGCCGCATTGAGAAAAGCAAATTGAGGTGGCTCGAGCATCTGATTAGAATGCCTCCCGAGCGCCTCTTCTTCTCTCAGCTGGTCTGGGAACGCCGCCGCATCCTCCCGGAAGAGCTAGAGGAAGTGGCTGGGGTGAGGGACATTTGGACCACACTGCTTAGGCTGTTACCCCGACTGCTTAGGCTGTTGCTTAGGCTGTTGACCCCGGACCAAGTGAAAGAAGATGAAGATGAAAGGAAAAGAAAACACATGGTTTAGTGCACACTGTAGGAATGATCAGTATTTCAGTTTCCCAGACCAGAAATATTTTTCTGCATATTTTCATACTGAGTTATACAACCTAGAACAGCAGGATAACTAGGTGTCAGACTGACATCATGGTAACAGATAATTGTGGGCCCAATCAGTCTTCAATGACCCGTGACTTCGACTGGGCCCACAATTATCAGCAGATCTATTGTACATCATAGAACAGAAAATCCAATCCCATCGTAGAATAGCACAGGTTTCTAACCAAAAGGGCGTGTACAACTTGTGGGGGTGATGCTCAGGTTCTGAAGTAAGATACTAGTAAGATGCTGAATTGCAGGCTACTTTTCATGCAAAATAATGCTGAGCTTGCTGAAAATGCTCAGATAGTGAATAAAGGTATTCATTTTCAGCAATTAATTGTAATAATAGCTATTAATCGAATTAAATAATAGAGCTACTTTATCCAGATGAAGCAACACAGCTGGCTGAAAACCATAAACATGTCAGCCATGTAAGGTTTCCATAATATCAAACAAATAAAAAAAATAAACAGCTTTCTAGTTTGGGAAGCTTTTACTCCCCTGTGTGCTGAACCAAGCATTTTCTTTTTATTCAACTCAGCCACTGGAACATCTAGTTATTGATATCTAGTAAAGAGACCAATATAACCAAGTCATTACAACATTTAAAATCAAGTAAATTATACTTGTCTACTAAAAGTAAAA
The DNA here is from genome assembly GCA_030014195.1 of Neosilurus mollespiculum. NCBI lineage: Eukaryota > Metazoa > Chordata > Actinopteri > Siluriformes > Plotosidae > Neosilurus > Neosilurus mollespiculum. Next base: position 14,203,676 of record JAQMYF010000014.1, on the reverse strand, counting down.
AGAATTTCAATATTAAAATACTGCAATCTAACTTCTTTCTTGTAGCACTGGCCTTGCCACTGATTTAAAAAAGTAAGTAGACAAACTACAGTCGTCGTCTAGAAAATCGTTTAGCCAGGATTCAGGCCTCATCATAACACTGAGAAAGGACTGGTTAAACAACAGCTGTCACATGATCTTACTGAGCAAAAATAATGTAATACTTTTGTGAAAATGAGCAAAGTCCTCACACAGAATTCGGTGTCTGTGGACATTGATGCTCAGTAGGCTCAAAACATGCAACCAGATTAAAAAATACCAACTGGTATGTATAGTAT
>JAQMYF010000014.1:14188301-14191391 GCA_030014195.1 Neosilurus mollespiculum | reverse complement strand
CACACACACACACACACACACACACACACACACACACACACACACACATCTAGGGGCAATTTGGAACAGCCAGTTAGTCTAATGTGCATGTCTTTGGATTGAGGGAGAAAACTGAAGTACCCAGAGGAAAAATGGGAAAATGCTCAGGAATACTTGACAGTATTTTTACAGTCTCCATACATCAATAACAGTGAGGGAAAAGTGATACCCATTTCTTTTTTTTAGAAAAGTGATACCCATTTCTGGTTTTTGAGGTTTAGTTGAACCTCAGCTAAAACCTGACAGCCCTGGGTAATATTAGTAGCTTTTAGTGAAACTCACCTTTTATACTGAACGCAGATGAACAAAAGTATATCTTCTCAAGTAGAGCTGACAGACTGTATGCTAGAGTATTGGGTATATGTTGTCTATTTTCAATGATCTATTATATACTGGTTAGCACATCTGCCTCATAACAAGAAGCCATGAGTTGGAGTCCCTCTGCTCATTGAGGCCATTTCTGTGTGAAGTTTACATGTTTTTCTTGTGCTTGATTGGGTTTTCATCCAGTTTCCTCCAAAGACATTAGGCTAACTGGCTGATCTGAATTGCCCCTGAGTGTAAATGGTTGTGTGTTGTCCCTGTGATGGACTGCTGAGATTTTGAACGTGCACCCCAGCTTTTCCCAGAGTCGGCTGAAATAGGCTCCAGTGACCCTAGGAGTAAGTGGTTAATTGAATGAATGATGTAATGTCCATACTGACCCCTTGTGTTCATATGGAAGCCTTACACTGTGTATACTAATAACCTGTTGTGCTGTTACAGATGCACTGCAGCAGTGCTGTAATAATAATAATAACTAGAAGTTCTCATAGAGAAGTGGAGTGATGTGGGGGGGCAGTTAATCCAAGTCTATATAGTCTGCTTGTACGCGTTTTGTTTATCTCTCCAGGCCAGTTTATTCCTGCATGGAAAGTGGTGGCAACGATTGCGAGAACCACATAAATTGAGTCAGGCAGGAAAGCACAATTAGTGTTGCTGTTCTCACTGCGATCGCTTCACAGCAATGATAATAATAATGGAATCCATCTGGCTTCAACAATTAAAATATGTATATTAAATATAGGAATAAATAACACAATGAGACAAAGGTTTGCTTCTGCAAATTTTTGTATTTTGCTTCACACTAACTCTACTTTGGTATAATATAGACAGAAACAGACAGAAGTTTAAAGCACAGAAACATGCAGCAATAAAAGCGAAACAGTGCCAAAGTTCAGCATCAGGTCCACAACCCCCACCCAGGCGCGTAGTGAATACCAAAGCGCATCAGAAATATAAAAATACATCCTCCATATTTACAGATAGAATTGACCATCAATGTCATATGTACAAAAGGCAACAACAACAAGGATGAGGACACAGGCGGTACCAACAATAATTACACTGAGAGTTGTAGGTTTTTAAGGCATTTCCTCCACATATTTTAGACACAATAACCTAGATGGCGTGATGGAAGTCCAAGTCAGCATTAAGTCTGAGCCATGTTCTACAGAAGTGTTATTCCTGTCGTTAGTCCTGTTGGGCTAATGTATTTAAGGAGACACAAAGTTGCAACTATACTGTACACTGATATTTTCCGACAATCACACGAGTCAAATCAAATGACAGGGACACGGGCAGAACTATTCAGTAAACTATAGGGTAGAAAACACAAAACAATAAATCACCCCCTGGACAGCAGCTTGATGTGGTTCATTATCTCATTACCCAATACAAAGCCAATTAAAATGTTACAACCTGGAATTACCATATGATTATTATATGATTATGATATGATACTATATACACCATATAATAATTATTATTATTTTATTTTGATGAGAATATTCAGATCATGTGGATGATGGCTGGTATGTTAATGATGTAAGAGTGGCAGTGCATGATGTTTAATAATGCTATTAGAAAAAAACTGTGAAATGAAGGTGTACATTTGAAATGTGTATGAATTTTTTCACTTCCATGGGATCCAGATTTTCAGGTGTATATGTAAATGGTGTGTGAAGGTATACATCTGTGTATACACATAAAAGATTCTAATAAAAGGTAATAAAAAAAAAAAGATACGCAATATTCTGCATGAAAGAAAGGAGATTTCGAACTGTTATGACGGCATTACTGCTGATTGTCCTGGTTCCAATCACCCTATATACAAAACGTTCTTTTCTTTATACAGAATAAAGATAACACAAAAACTGTTTAACAGTTATGACAAAAAAAGATCATGTAAATTTTACATCATCCATAGCAAATTTATATATATATATATATATATATATATATATATATAAGAAGAAAAACTTTTCACTTTTATTTTTTTTTGTGTGCATAAAATAAATATGCTCTTTTTGGAATGCTGATGATATTAGAATATATTACGGATACTTTAAAATCAGTACAAATGCATCTAGATTTTCAACTTTTAAAATCGTACAAAAACAAAACCAAAAATAAAAAATACCCTTATTTATTCTCAGGAAGCTAAAGGAATCTAAGAGAGAAGACTGCAGGTTAAGAAAATAGTAAATCTTAAATATGACTACATGAAAAAAAACAACAAAAGAACTTGAAGGCACTTAAATCATTTCATTTACCTAGTGCAAAACAAGTGCAGTCCAGCTTGAACTCAATGCATCAACTGTTCTTATGTTGTGGTGATTCAAATTTAGAAGAATACACTGTTTTTAAATAAAGTATGGGCCTTAATTTGTGCCAGAAGCATTAAACAGGACACAGGACACTGGACACAGGACACAAGACACAACCCACAGGCAAAATAATCCGACTCAAAATCCCAACATAGACAAAACAAAGCAAAAGTAATTATGTCTCTTTTCCAAGAAATAGTCAGGTTTCTGTTCGAATTCATGTTTTTCCTTCCTTTGTTTTTATAGGCGGGAGACATTTAAAAAGTGGAAAATGTCTGTCACTCATTTACTAATTTACTGAACTGCTTACTTCTACTTGTTTCGCAGGGAGGCTGGCACCTATCTCAGTAGACCCTGGGTGAAGGTGGGGTACTTACAAGACCTTGGCAGGGTCAACACACAT
>JAQMYF010000014.1:14180801-14183301 GCA_030014195.1 Neosilurus mollespiculum | reverse complement strand
TAATGATATACAGAAGTCAGCGAGGGACACTGAGTTGGGTTAAATCTTCACTACACTTCTCACATTCAATGTATTTAATGCTCTAATTTTCACTGGTGAAGTGATATCACTCACTTATTTACTCACTCACTCATTTGCCAAACCGCTTAAACTGCTTAATAAGGGTCGCAGAGAGGCTGGAGCTAATACAAAGGGGTATTCAGCTAATACTGGGTGAAGGGGGGTACACCCTATACTCTCCAGATAATCACAGGGCAACACAACCACACATCCACAATTAGGGGCAATTTGGAACAGCTGATTAGCATAATGTGCATTTAGACTGTGGGAGAAAACTGGACCCTGAGGAAACCCACGCATGCATGGGGAGAACATGCAAACGCCACAGAGAAAGGCCCCAGCCCGGGACTCGAACCCAGGACCTTTTTGCTGTAAGGTGGACGTGCTAACCACTACGCCACCATGCCGCCTGAAGTGACGTCACAATTTTTATAATGGAAAAAAAGCACGGCAAGCCCTCTGCAGTACCGCCATCGTCCACTGGGGGGGTTGCGGCTTCTGTGAACACGATTGATGACAGAGGCACTTAAACTGGTCATCATTCTGTCAGTCAAGTCCTCTAAATATACATCTACATTTAATACATCAATCCATCAGTATATTCACATAATAGTCTTCAGAGTTTACACAGAACTGCAAAAAAAAATCAATAAAAACCACTCAGTGAATGATAGTTCTGTGAGCAGGAATGCCTTGCTGATGAGAGACGGTAGAGGAGCATGGCCAGACTGGTTTAAGCTGAGCTTTACGGTAAACGAAGTAAGCATTCTTTACAACCATGGTGAGAAAAAATGTATCTCAGAATCCACAGCGCCTTAAGCCTCAGTGAAATGGGCTATAACAACAGAAGATCAGGTCAGGTTCTTTTCCTGCCAGCCAAGAACAGGACTCTGAGGCTACAGTGGGCACAGGCTCCGCAAACCTGGACAGCTGAAGACTGGAAAAAGTCTTCATTTATTCCTTCGCCCAGTCCAATCTCCTTCATTCAGTTCTTTGCTCCGGTGCTCACTACAGTACCTCAGACTCCTCCACTCTCGCTCCTCAAGTGATTGTTTTTAACTTTGTTGATTTGAACATCCACAAACCATTCAATCTTCAAGCCCGAGTCTCAATCTTCCTGCAGTGGATAATATCACCTGGACCCTGTAGACTTCCCAGAACTGCTGCGGTAATCATAAACACGGTCCTGTACTCATCAAAAGACATCCTTTTACCACAGTACTGTTTCTCTTTTCCGCCGGTACACTGTATTGATCTATAATTCTGATATCACCCTGCAATGACCCTGAAAAAGATATAACACTGGCTCGTCTAAGGGTTTCTTTCTTATGTTGTCTCAGCGAGCTCTTGGTTTCCCTGACACTTCTGATTTTGTGTCATTATGGATCTATTTCCACTCACCCACTCATTTGCCAAACCGCCTACTTCTACTAGGGTTGCGGGGAGGCTGGAGCCTATCTCACCCAATGCCGGCCAAAGGTGAGGTACACCCTGAAAAGTTTGCCAAACCATGGCAGGGCTGGCACACACAACCAATCACACTCACATTCACTCTTTGGCGTAATTTGGAACAGCCAGTTAGTCTAATGTGCATGTCTTCGAACTGTAGAAGGAAACCCGGGGACCTGAAGGAAACCCACACAAGAACAGGGAGAACATGTAAACTCCACACACAAACGCCCAGGACCTTCTTGCCTTGAGGCGAATGTGCTAACCACTAGGCCAGCGTGCCGCCCATCTGTTTTCATTTTAATCTAATATTGTTTGTTTACTGGTGAAGTTAGGCCGTCCTGCTCATTGCAAGAAGGTCTTGGATTCAAGCCTGATGCCTAGTCAGGGTGTTGCTGGGTGGAGTTTTCATGTTCTCCGGGTACTCTGGTTTCCTCCCACTGTCCAAAGACATGTACATAAGGCTAATTGGCTGCTTCAAATTGCCCCCAGGTGTGAGTGTGAGCATGAACGGTTGTGTGTTTGTTAGGCTGCAGTGGCCTTGCGAGTTATTCAAGGTGTATCCTGCCTTCGCCCAGAGTCGGCCGAGATAGGCGCCAGCCTCCCCACAACCCTAGTAGGATTAAGTGGTTCGCTAAATGGACGAATGAATGAATTGAGTTCAACTTTATTAATCAGTTTTTAGTGTTTATTAAGTTATGATATTTCTGTAGATCTCTGCCAGTTACTTAAAATAAACCAGTTGTAAAAACAGAGTTCGAGTCAACCAGGAAGTGGGAGTGCAGAGTTCAGGTTCATTGAGGCGAACAGAAGAATTCAGAAACGTTAACACTGGGTGTGAAGGAACACTCCTCCATTCTGCTTTGTTCACGTTTTCTTACTCTCTAACTCTTTCCAACACACACTTCTTTAAACTCTCTCTCTCTCTCTCTCTCTCTCTCTCTCTCTCACACACACACACACACACACACACACCCACACACACACACAC
>JAQMYF010000014.1:14137246-14150850 GCA_030014195.1 Neosilurus mollespiculum | reverse complement strand
TCAGGGAGCATGAGGAATCATTTTCACACATGAACTGGCACCACAGAGTCCTGACCTTAACCCTATTGAAAATCTTTGGAATGCGCTGGAGAAGACTTTATAGAGTGGTTCACCAATTCAAGACGTCCGTGAAGAATCAACCAACGCTGACTGGAAATAGATGTCGTGAAAAGAGTTGCTGAAATTTGTTGAAACAATGCAGTGGTGATTACGAGCAGTTATCTCCAGGGTTGAACTCCTGAGTTAACCCTACTATGCATGGGAAAACACAGAGGATCCATATATAAATGACCTGAAGGACTTTTGTAAACATTGACGCTTGTCTACCATGTTTACTCTCATCCTGAAACGAACAGGTTCTTTCAAGCCCTTCAAATGGGCTCTTTGAAAAAGAACCAAGGGCCACACCGGGGGGTGGGGGTGGTGTTTTGAGAGCTCGAATGCTGTGTGAAGGCAAAAATGACAAGAACTACTGTATACATTCTGAAACCAAATAGAACTGACTGCTTGGGATGCCATTTGATTGAGTCCAAATCCCCAACACTAATCTGCTGTAAGCCTGCACCATCCTACCAGGGTGCTCCAGTTTCATCTTCTCCCCTGAAGTGTTTAGACATGAATAAGGCCTGAATGAGAGGAATGGTATTTATGTGTGTGTGTGTGTGTGTGTCTGGTATATATTTGTATCTGATTTAACCAAACCATACATCAGTGTTACATACTGCAGTATGTCTCTAATTCAAGTGTCATGTGGAGCAGCTAAAACCCAACAATGTCTATGAGTCAATAAAATGACACTGCTATTAACCCTATCAGCAGGAAATGTCTCGGCGATTTAGGTTTAGTATAAGGTCAGGATGCACTGCTAGTGCTACTGTTAGGTCAATGATTGAAAGATTCCACGACTGTGGTGTCATTTATCCTTTTTAAAAAAAAATACAAATGTGGATCTTTTTCTTACACGGGATCAAAGAGAATTTTATTTCCTGATATTGGCAGCATTTTGCTCTTAAATATATAACAGATTTATAAAGTAACAGTGCAGAGTTTTCCCCCCTTGATTTTCTCCCTAATTTAGTCTCACTTATGACACTTGGAAGCTTTCAAACAGGGAGGACGAAGGATATCAGACGCCTTTCTCCAAGGCATGTCGAGCAAGATGTCCACATTTTTTAAACAAATCAGCCTGCTTGTTCAGGCAGGGTCAGGCATTTAGATGTAAAGCACAATCTGCTAATCTCCCTCACACTTAAACATGGACTATGATGAGATTCATTGAAATTGACAGAGGACAAAGAGTGTCCTGCTCCGCCCACTCTGAGACCACGGCCAATTTTGCTCTCTTTGCGCTGAAGGATATTTCCGCAGACAAGGATCCATGCAAGGTGAACAAAGGTGTGTGCATTTAGCGTACGACGTGAACCCATGCCCACTATGACTATATTGCACTACCCCACCTGACCTATCACAGGTGGCAAAGGGTGTGGTCTGAAATGAATAAACCCCCCAAAAATGAAGATTAAAACAAGATCCTAGTTTGCTAAATGCTAACCTTGAGCTAATAAGTGCTAGAGTGTTTAACGCTGATGACTATCCAGCCACCGTCACACGTGTGCAGTCAACATGCACGCGTCTGTGGGGATGCAAAATTTTTAGCAGACTGCACTGAAGACACAATTTGCTTCATGCACCCTATGGAAGTATATGGTGGCCTTCAGGATGTCCTCTACAGATTGCTGTGGCACCATGGCTGGAATTTGAACTCCAGAAGAGGAGGCGGCACTGTGGCATAGTGGTTAGCATGTCTGCCTCACAGCAGTAAGGTTCTGGGTTCGAGTCCTGGCCTTGGCATGGGCATTTATGTGGAGTTTGTATGTTGTCCCTGTGGTTGTGTGGACATGCACACTAGGCTAATTGGCTGTTCCAAATTTCCCCTAGGTGTGAGTGTGACTCTAATGGTCTGCAATGTTCAAGGTGTAGTATTTCAGCCAGTATTTGCTGAAATAGGCTCCAGTCTCTCTGCTACAATAATAGGATTCAGCAAATGAGTGGGTGAGAATTTTCCGGATGATAGAGCAAACGCTTCTCTGTTGGTTTTTCTAAATCCTTAATTTAACTAATGTGCAAAGTGTAGATAACTAGCATTCATGCTAATGTCATGAGGACACTATCAACAGACAATATGCTAACAGTGGTTAGCACATCCACCTCATAGCAAAAAGGTCCTTGGTTCGAGTCCAGGGCTCAGCAAGTGCATTTCATCCGTGGAGTTTGCATGTTCTTCACGGACTTGTGTGGGTTCCCTCCAGGTATGTCTATTTCCTCTAACAGTCCAAAGACCTGCACAATAGGCTAACTGGCCGTTCCAAATTGCCCCTAGGTGTGTAGATGAATGGTTGAGTGTTTGCGTGTTGCCTTGCATTGGACTAGCAAGCTGTTCAAGGTGTACCTCTCCTTCGCCCAGAGTTGGCTGAGATAGACTTCAGCGTCCCTGTTGCCCTAGTAGGATTAAGTGGTTCGGAGAATGAATGCATTTCAATCAGCGAGATCCAAAAGTGAGAATAAATATCTCCGCTAACTAGAACAGAGATGTTTACAGGACCATAAACGCAACATCTTCCATCCATCCATCCATCCATCCATCCATTTGCTGAACTGTTTAAATCTAGTAGGGTCATGGGAAGTCTGGGCAAAGGCTGAGTACACCCTGAACATCTCGCCAGAACATCTCGGCCAACACACACACAACCAGTCACACTCACACCTAGGGGGATTTGAAACAGCCAGTTAGCCTAATGTGCATGTCTTTGGACTGTGGGTGGAAAAAGGAGTACCTGGAGGAAACCCACACAAATACAGGGAGAACATGCAAGCTCCACACAGTGTGTGTGTCTTAAACCTCTATCTCTATTTATTGCCTCTCTAGCACTTGCACTGATTGAAAATCCTGGTCATTGGTGACCAATGTCAAAACCCTTTGATTTGAAAGCCATTTATAACGGAAGGCAGTTGTTCGGTCAGCCAACAAACCACATGAACTTTCCTGAACTTCTTGGGTCAAAGGTTTTTGTAAATTTAGCTGTAAATCTTTGTAATTAGTTCTTAGTGGGATGCTGTTCCTTTTTTCAGAGCAAATAATTTATAGTTATGCATAACCGATGGAGTCAGCTGAGCTCAAAATAAACATGGCGTTAAGTGCCTCATTGCACATACCACAAAAAACCTTCAGGAAAATGAAAGGAACCAGAATAACTCTTCATTGTATTTCTCCAGTGTGCAAAAGTTTAACATGCTGTTATGAGAAGAGCTGTGGGAAGACCTTCAAACATCTTTCATTGGAAGTCCTTGTGCTGCATGAGTGTCATGGTAGTAGAAGTAATGAGCCTCTGTACTGTAAGGCTTTAATTATTAGCGTGTTGAAAGTAGACTTTTTTCCCTGCTATTTTCTCTATACAAGGAAACCTGTGAAAATTCTTAGTTGCTGTATTTGTACATACTTTACAGACCAGGAAGCAGCTTAGAGCATGATAAGAATGTGAAGTTTTGCCATTGCATTACATTGCAGTGAGTGACGACATCTTCATCTGCACCAGTGGTCTCCAACCCTGTTCCTGGAGATCCACCTTCCTGCAGGTTTTATCTCCAACCAAAATCTAACACACCTCTTTGATCTGTTCAAGAACTTCTTCAAGACAATAATCAGGTACTCATGAGTGCATGATTAAGGTTGGAGATAAAACCTGCAGGAAGGTAGATCTCCAGGAACAGGGTTGGAGACCACTGATTACACCATTCTAGTATTTTACTACTAGCTTCATGACCTCTTGCACCTCAGAGCCTCGGGGGCAGGAGGAGTCCGGACATGACCCTTAATATCTTCTCTTTCAGCTGAAGCATGTGCAGATGCTGCAGTGGAATGTACCAAGACTCTATCTGCCTAAACCAGCAGGGAACACGTAGAACTGATCTATCTGATCTTAACTCTACCTGCAAGCATTTTGTTAGCCACTCCTCCAAATCCCAGAAAAGAAGAATCATCAGGCTATATTATGCAATAGGAAATAGGAGACTTGAATAAAAGGTGAACGCATAATAATGGTTTTCCCATCAAACCGGTAACTTCTGGACACTGGAGTCATAATGCATGTGTGTGTGTGTGTGTGTATGTGTGTGTGTGTGTGTGTGTGTGTGTGTGATTACACCTCACTTTGTCCTCATCAGTTTATTTTTAAAATTTCCCATTTTATGGGTGTTTATTTGTAAAACTGAATCTCAGAATGATGATGTCATCAATACCCCAGATAACATGGAGGTGTATGGCTTTAAACGTAATTTCTTTAAGTATTTCGTATGTTTTTGTGCTTAAATATATGAATCCTGCTCTGTATATAATTTCCCACTGCACATGCAATGATTTTAATTTAAGCCTTTTGACACATCCAACACAAATCTGTCAATAAATGGCATGAATGAATCAAAATCCTAAACATGTACATGTTAAGTAGGGCCTTGATGACATCATCATCGCCTCCATTTTCAAAGAACTACACATAAAATCATAAGAAAAGAAGCTACCTGCTTAAGATTTTCCACACAGAAAGAAATTAATCTAGAGATTTGGATGAGTTGAACTTTTAACAAGTGCTGTTCTCATTTAACCTTCTGACAGTGAACTCCATGGTTGCATCATCTAAGAAATATGCAAGAAACATGGCTAAGTCCCTTGCAGAGGTCTTTTAATTACATTTTGCATAATAGTGCTAACAATCAAAGACACAAACTGTGGGTAAAACATTACCTGATAACCATTATCATTAATGTCATAACATTTTTCAAAAGGTAATTATTTATTGAAGGTGAGGTGGATCGAGCCAGAGACAAATAACTGGTTAAGTATATACTACACAGTAACATAAAAAGAAAACTAAATCAAGACATTCTAGTTTACTTTTAACATCACCTAAGCATGACAGAGGCAGGTCAGGTGAGTTTCAGGAATGCAGCATGAGCATGTTAGGTAACAGCGTCTACTTAAAATCATTCAGAGTTTTAGTAGATACTACAGGAAAACATAAGTAACCCGTGATCCATAATGCAGTGTTTTTAAACTCACTCAAACTTTTCATGTGTACTACATGAAAACATAATATAAGGAAACAAAAAAATGGACTTTAACAGTTTATTTTCCCATTTTCTTAAAGCATGACAATGATCATGCCACCTGCTCTATTACAAAATTCATGCGGAATTCATCAAGGTATCTGCACTTGATGTCTATATCAACCGCAAGATAGTGAGCCACTCAGATTGCACCATTACTATAGTATATACTCAAGTTATTCAACCATGTTAAATTAGTAATAATAATAATAGTAATAATAATAATAATAGTAATAATAATAATTATTATTATTATTATTATTATTGTTGTTGTTGTTGTTGTTATTATTAATTTATTATTATTATTATTATTAATTTATTTTATAAATATAAATTATTGTCATTATTATTATTATTAACATTACTATTGAGTGATATAACTAAAGTCTACCAGGTGGCTGATGTCCAGCAGTGAACTTGAAATCTGATGCACATCAAAAGAATGAAATTGATAAAGACAGGAATGATGAAAACCACTGTTCCATTGTATCGCATTTGAAGGGGCAAAGACTTCAGCGAAAAATAAAACGTCCACCAGAGAGTAAAATGTGTTTGCAAGTAATACAGATGGCTCTCTCCCCATCTTTTCTCCTTGCCCTCGCTCTTTTTGTATATATTGGAAATTATCTACCTATTCTAAGCCCTCATTGTAGTCTGGGGTGGAGGAATGCATCTCTTCTTACCCATTTCCACCTCGCTCTCTCTCTCTCTCTCTCTCTCCTCCCTTTAAAGTGATCCTGTCTTCCACCAGTCCCACTTTCCTTCCTTCCTCCTCTCCGTCACTGCTGAACTCCCTAAATCCCTGAAGCACAGTTGGAGCCCACACTTCTAGTGACAAGAACTGAACTTCTGAACTGAACATTGATCTGATAAACCTGTTGTATAAAGCCAGTAAAAGTGGATTATGGAATTATAGATAGGAACAGAGAGCTTTTTAACCTTATTTGATTTAAGTTTGTACAATTTCTAAGGCTCAATGAGCAGGACCAGAAATCAGGGCAAATCAAAACAAATATTAGAAGGTATTCACGGTGGTGACAGTTTAATAATCCCAGGAACGTAAAGATTTACATACCATTAAGCACTACCCTTCATGACTGTATCAGAGAACTTTACAAACACACCTAATGTTGTTCTGCTGTACAGGACAGGTGGGACTTGCCTGACTTGTAAGTGCCATAACTATTATTTATCAAAGGGATTGAGACATGCTTAGCAAACCACATTCGCATAAAAGAAAAGGCCTGAATAATGCAATATGCAAACAAGCTTACTGCTTCTGTTGTGTTCTTTGAACTCACGTAGTTGTTACAGTGCGTCAGAGAAGAAGAAAAACATTCCACAAAATGCTTACTGAATTGTTCAACCCTACTCAATCATTAAAGGACAACTCCTGAGCTCAGGCTTATCAACATTGCTTTATATTACATACATTTTATATGTTAGTAATAAATATAACAATGAAAATAAATTAGATTAAAAAATTGGAACAAAGCATTTTTATCCTGATTGGTCATAAGGTGGCATAAATATTTTTATGTTTTTTAATAACAGCAGCAAGACTGTAGTCTCAGTGTAGTCCAAATGACAAGTTCATATTAATGAGATATTATAATATATTACTGTTGCTATAGCAACAGTTTATTTACAGGAACTTTCAGGGTGCTTGCTCTGTATAATGTAATAATAATTGGATTTTTAAATGTGGCTACAAGTATACTGTACTATAGAGAGGGTGAGGCAGCATGGTGGGGTAGTGCTTAACACGTCTGCTTCACAGAAAGAAGGTCCTGGGTTTAAGTCCCGGGCTTGGTAAGGCCGCTTCTATGTGAAGTTTGCATGTTCTTCCCGTGCTTGTGTGGGTTTCCTCTGGGTACTCTGGTTTCCTCCCACAGTTCAAAGACATGCACATTAGGCTAACTGGCTGTTCCGAACTGCCCCTAGGTGTGAGTGTGACTGTGATTGGTTTTGTGTGTTAGCCCTGCTATCTTGAGTGTGTATCTCGCCTTTGCCCGGATTCGGCTGAGACAGGCCTAGTAGGAAAGCGGTTTTTAGTAACAAGATCTCCAATTTAATGGAAGGAGTCTCCAGTGTCAGCTTGGTAAAGTTTAAGTAAATGAAAATAAAGAGAGTGTTTGTTCTTTTGGTGACTTTCCACAAAATTAAAAGAAATCTTTAGAAATTAGCTGATGGGAATGTACTGCTGTATAAGCAGAATAAAACACTTCCTATAAGAGAAAAGAATCCATTTTGGGGTGGTTACAGTAACTTTGCTTTACACTGTTAAGTGTTTTCCAACATCCACAAGTTTAACAGTAACTAGCTAGCTACCTGGGAGAGCAGGAGATCATTGCAAGCAGAGCCAAATATTTACAGAGGTATATTTATACATCTTATACATCCTAGATCCTAGAGGTAGATGTGTTTTCTTATCTCTCATTATGCCCCATATAAATAACACACACACACACACACACACACACACACCAGAGGTTGACTGAATTCCAAGTTAGACATTGTTTCTGTTTCAGGATAAAACAATGTACAATTAATCTCAAAATTCTCACACACTTTATACTTTAATAAAAGTGAAGTCTTTCTCCTCAACTTCAACAAAGTCCTGCGGGATCTTATACAAACAGTAGAATGTGACTTCCACCCATAAACACTAGCCTTGCAATTACCCTAAACGTAGGGTCCACGCGCACACACACACACACACACACACACACACACACACACACACACACACACACACACACAGACAGACAACCACAGCATGGAGGAATTCCTGGTTATAAATAAATCTGAACCACCTACACTTATACCCCATAATGGCAGAGTAAAAACGCACTCTATTATCTATGCCTGAGGGTGTGGGGTGTGTGTGAGTGGGTCTGGGTGTGTGTAGGTGTGGGGTGTACGCGTGTGTGTGTGTAGACTGGGGGTACTGATTGCTGCTTCTTCCCTGAAGGAACAAAGTGAGCCATTCATTGAAGAATCTCACATACTCTCCTCACAGCACAGCAGAGCACCACACAGAGCACTCATACATACATACATACATACATACATACATAACTCTATTACCCTGTGTCACTCTCCTTCCCAGGCACAAATACACACAGAGTCATTCATTGGCTTACTCATATCATTTTATCTCCTTTCTCTTATTCTTCCTCTGTATATTTTTGTTTTCTCTCAACATTATTGCAGCAAGGTCCTTGACTGCACAGCTGCCTGCTAAGCACCAGACATCTGGACTGAATCCTTCGTAGACATAATCATACACACACACACACACACACACACACACACACACACCTCCAGCCAAGTCAACCCCAACACAGTGTATTAGTGAGCTCTTGGCTCTAACAGAAGACCTTCGTTTGGAAACTGTGGCACTCTGGGACAACAGTAGCCTGCTTGTCTGTGGAGGTCATATTATACACTGCAACACTGCATACTGTTTCATTTCACTGACATGATATTCATCAGTTTCCATAAAGGAAAAAGGGTCAAATCTTAAATAAAGGCTGTCTGGCCTAGCCTGGATGCCTATACTCGTACACGCACTGTTTACGTTTCAGGCCTTAGTGAGGGCTAGTTTGTGTCTGGCATGAGTGCGTCACGGACCAAAGCAAGCCATGGGGGAGGGGTGTCCTTATGAATCACATATGGATACCACCCTCCTGCACTAGACGAATATTCAGACTCTTTAGTACTCCTGGGCTACTTTATTGCACTGCATACCAGAACAGAGGCGATTTCTAAACCCGTGACACACTTTCTGCTGCCGTAGGTAGTCCCACATGGATGTGTCAAGATTTGAACTGTTCCAAAAGCAGTGGATAATCAGAGGATGATCTCACCTGTATAATCTAGAACTGTAGCCAAGAGTTGAGGCTCTACCTCTACTTCAAGATGGTAACGTGATGACGCTCATCCATCTTGAGTCCATTTGTTCCTAAAGTCATCCTCGGTGAGTCGTCGTCCCTCGACCAACAATCCATCAAACCCCCCACCCCCACCCCACCCCACCCCCAGTCTGTCTGTGCTCAGAAAGCATCATTCACACATTTTTGCAACAATTTGCACAATTAAAGCAATCAGGATGAGGTTCGCACGAGAATACATTCAAAAACAACCCTCTCCCCTGTTTGTTTTTTTATGATCATGAGATTATGTTGGACTGAGAATGATAAAGACCTCCAGACAGAGAGAAAAACACTGATAAAAGTACAGCAATGGGGTGTGTGTGAGTGGGGTGTGGGCCTGAAACATGTCCGAGCCTGCTGCTTTACACTGACAGTAAGGAACATTTAGGAATAATTTCATGCATGAAAAGATTTCTACTGAAAATAAAATGCATGTGATTGCTGATCCTTGTTCAGAATGCCAGCCTCAGCACAGTCAAACAGGAGACTCTCCAGCCGGATGCAAGAACCAGAATATATAAGGGGTCCTGGGGGCGTGGCCTCACAAGTATACAACCTTTCAGTGACCGCCCATTCTCTCAAAAGGACCCGCCCACTCATGCTGGAGGAAAGCGCTTTCGCTCACCCAGCTGTGCAAACTTCACAGCTGGCAAACTTCTTTTGTTTGGACTTAATTTACAAGAAAGAGAAGAAGAAGAAGAAGAAAAAAACCCCACAGACACAATAACACATTAAACAACTGTATCCGACTCACACAAAGCCAAACACATGTCAGTGAGAGGTTGAACACACTGATCACAGTCTTACACACCAATGCTGTTGGTTTTATTTCCCTGAAATCATAAGGAAGTGATGTGGATCTGTGGATCTGTCATGGATGGTTCATCTGACAGCAAGAAGCACTCACCACATTAGTGAGAAAGTCGGACTCGTTCAGGTCCTCCAGGTCCAACAGGTTGGGATTCGGGAAAAGTTTGTCCGAGGTGAAACTGTCCAATATGGTGTCCATACTGGTGATCGATCTGATCAGTACCGTCTCAAATAGGTGATGCACACCAAAGATGTACTATCTAAATAAAATCAGAGGGGAGATCGCAGTCCTGGTGCAGCCGGTCGCACTGGTGTGATGTGTGATGTCTCCTTCATCCAGGGCGGAAGAGCTGCTGGGTGATTCACTCCGTCCGGCTCGGGCTGGGTGAAGTAAAGCGAGCGGCGCGCGCGTGTCTCGGCTAAATGTCTCATTCATCAGCGCTGTCCCCAAGGAGCAAGACAGCTCATGAATATTATAATAGCGCCACGCCCCACTTTTGCTTTTTAAAGACGACCTGTTCACGCCCCCTCCTCTGTGCTCCCTGCTTAAAGCGACAGTACGCAACATTTAGGTGGTCATCACACAACAGGTGCGATAGAGGAGTGACGCGAATTCGTTTTTTTCCCTTTTTTTTTGTGTGTGTGTGTGTGTGTGCAGGGTTTTTTTTTTTTTGCGGATTTTGAAATTCACGACATTTTTTGCGACGCCATGTGCAAGCGAATATTTCACGTATATATCGCACAGAAGTCGGAAACTCACGTCAGAAACTGTCGTGAGAAACTCACGTCGTGGGGCCGGCGGCGTAGCGGTTAGGGTGCCGGGCTCACGCTCGAGAGATCATGGGTTTGGATCCCCACCATACTAACATCCCTGGGCAAAGTCTTAACCACGAGTCCACCCAGCAGTATAAATGGGTACCAGTAAAAATCCTGGGAAGGTAACCTGCGATAGACTAGTGTCCCATCCAGGAGGAGTTGAACTCGTAGTCGCTTCACGCTACAGAAACCAGGGATAAGTGCCGGCTCTGGTGAGCCACTTGGCTCGGGTGTAAAAGCCCAACAGACTTACCTACCTACTTTACCTTTATTTTATTTTGCGGATTTTGAAATTCACAACATTTTTTGCGATGCCATGTGCAAGTGAATATTTTGCGTATATTGCGCTGAAGTCAGAAACTCACATCAGAAACTGCGACTGAACTGCGACTGATCAGCAAGCAATCTGTGATTTTTTATCTGCGGATGTTTGGCAAAAAAAAAAAAACAAATCTCCTGTCGTAAATCGGTCAATCGATTTTGTTCATGTTTTGTTCTTAGACCGCTCACTTTTTACTCGTGCGTTATTAGAGCGAACAAAACACAAATAAAATACAAAAGACGACTGACGAGTCTCAAACTTTTCTCAAACTTTCCGTGTGGAAGTCTCCAGCTTGTCACTTTTTCTTGCGAACAAAAAACGAAGCATTTGCGAGCAGAACAACAACTTTGTGACCTTCGTACGACATGTTTGAAAAGAGTTTGAGACTATTTCGCATCAGAGCCTCGTTTTGTGACACTTGTGTAAATTTTAAATGTTTGAAAATTTTTTTTGAGACGAGTACACGGACCAGGCGACCAAAACACGATGCCGCGAATGTCATGAGACAAATTTGACAACATTTTGAGAATGAAAAGCAACAGCTACGAATTGCTATTCACGTCAGTTGCTTTTCCATCACACCTCTAGTGTGATCACCCTCTTACTCTCACTCTCCCTCACTCATTTGCCAAACCTTGGGTCAAGGGAAGGGTGGAGCCTATCTCAGCCAATACTGGGCTTAGGCAGGGTACACCCTGAACAGCTCCCCGGACCATAGCAGGGCCAACACACAACCATTCACACTCATACTCACACCTAGGGGTTATTTGGAACAGCCGGTTAGCCTAATGCATGTCTTTGGACTGTGGGAGGAAACCGAAGTATCCGGAGGAAACCTATGCAAACATGAGGAAAAATATTTAGTAACATGTATGATTTAAGCAAGAATAAATCTTCTGCTCAGAAAAAAGAACAAGAAATATTTTCCTTTTTTGGTGCATGGCGTGTCTTTCATTCAGTCATCTTCAAGTACTGTACTGCTTCATGCTAGCGAGGGTCACGATGGACCTGGATTGAGTTTAGGAAACACTGGGAGAAAGGTAGGAAAACTTCACTCCACATGGGATACAGTTTATCACAGAGCACTAGACAGACACACACACACACACACACACACAGGAGTAATTTATCTTATCCAGGCAGCCTATCTGTATGTAAGATACCCAGGTAAGTATAGTGATCAAACCAGGCACTCTGGAGCTTTGAGTCCACCATGACACCATATTGCTTATCTTGACTTCAGAAATTTTGTAGCAAAAACATCAAGAAAAACGTCATACAGGAACGTCTTGTATCTAGCTGTCCAATCTTATACTGAAACGGACTTTGTGGGTGCAGTCTTTCATTCCACCCAGTTAACAGCCACACCTGCTGAGGTATTGAAAATCAAGATCAACGGATTAAAATGAATCAGGTGAGGTATTAAAATGAATCAGGTGAGGAATGAAAAGCTGCACCTACACCAGCTCTCTTGGACACCCCCCCTGAAGGAGGGAGGGTAGGAAGGGTTTCTTAGTTCGGTCATCTTAAATTAAATGTCTCAGAAAATGTTTTTCAGTTCTGGAACAGATTTGAGACGAGTTTCACTAAACACAGACTGGATTGAACTTGATGACTGAGGTGTTTTCCAGTGCACCGACTGCTGTTTATTTGAGGCTGGTACTGGAAGATCCAAGTCTCATGGTCACGTTTTTCAAATAAATTAGGCTTGCTTTAATTTCCCCCCTTAATATGGCAGAAAAATTCACTTGTGTTTTATTTTTTATTTTTTTATTTCATCTTGATCTTTGGGACAAACGTCTGTCATGTTCACATTTTCATACAGAATTTGTCGAAAAGTCTTTTTATTAATGGAGATCATTTTTGCAATCATTCTGATTCCGTGTCGTCCATCAGTTCAAATGTTCAAAACACACTCGATTTTTTGAAATCTGAAATCAGGTGGAATTGGCTCCAGCTTCACGGAGCTGCTGTAGGCAATGGGTTACTGAGCTTAAGGATGGGGGTTCAATCCCCTGTACCACCACTGTTGTGCCCTTGAACAAGGCCCTTAATGCTCAGTTGTATATAAATGATAATTGCAAGTTGCTCAGGATATGAATGTCTGCCAGATGTAAGAGCAAAAAAGAGGTGGCCTGTTGTCTTCTTGAAAAAGATTAACACTGTATTGAAGGAAGCATACATGTAACTAATATCAGTTTAATTTATGCCCTTAAAAGATGTAATAAGTTGGTTCAGGCAACAATATCTCTTTCAGGCTGTTACTTTTCCGTATCTGATTTGATTTGTTATACTGCATTATTCCGAAAAGGAAAATTTGCACACACACACACACACACACACACACACACACACACACACACACACACACACACAGTCTCTCTCAGAGCAGTGGGCAGACCCACTGCAGCGCCCAGGGAGCAGTTGGGGTTTAGGTGCCTTGTTCAAGGGCACTTGAGCCGTGAAGGTGGAGGAAGAGGAAGGTGCTACTTACTCCCCCCACAACTCCAGATTAGATTTCTTTTTTTTTTTTTTTTTTTTTTTTTTTTACCAGTTGT
>JAQMYF010000014.1:14127109-14135226 GCA_030014195.1 Neosilurus mollespiculum | reverse complement strand
TGATGAAGATCCATATGGGCTTAGATCTGCACTCAGCGACTATGAAGACGACTTTTCACTGCTGGTGATATAAACTCGTTTGCTACAATTATTTAGGACTTACAGTTGTGGTATAACCAACCGGACTACATGTTGAACTGTAATGAAATTTTTCTTATGTCTTTTTTCTTTTTATCCTATTTTCTTATTTTTCTTACGTATTTTATGGTTTCACCCAAATGAGGATGGGTTTCCCTTTTGAGCATTGTTCCTCTCAAGATTTTTTTCCTCGTGTCAACCGAGGGAGTTTTTCCTTGCCACTGTTACTGCGGGCTTGTTCATTAGGGATGTGTAGGGGGTTGTAGAAAAATGTTTAAATTCCTTTTTAAGTTACTTTTACTATGTAAAGCTGCTTTGCGACAATGTCAGTTGTAAAAAGCGCTAAATAAATAAAACTGAATTGAATTGAATCCAAAGTCTGAATTATTTATTTATTTGTTTGTTTTTACTAAGAAAAATGTTATTTTTGAAATAGAATTTCAGGGAATTTCTGTAAGTTCAGAATCAGTGACTGTAGCAAATTGTGTATTTTTGTCCACCATTTTCTTTCAAGCATTATCCCGATGGTGAAGTGGATAATGTTTGTTATCCTGAGACAATGAACCAATTAGATCACGCTATTCCCCTTTAGTATATACTTTATAATTTAGACAGATTTCACTTTTCAAAAAAAAAAAAAGGTACCTTTTTTCTGAATTCGGAACTGAGAAACATTTTTCTTTTACATTTATTTATTTTGCCTCTAGAAGAACCAGATACCACTGAAGATTTTATTTTTTAATTTCTTTATCTTGATACACAAGACCGGAGAGTTACTATCGCGCATAACGTCTTTCACTATTGCTGCAACTTAACAGTTTAGTTCTTGGATCAAATTTTATGTCACATATGGAAAATTAAGCAAAGGAATAAATATAAACATTAACAGTTTGATGGTGTTATCAGTAACTGAATACCTAAATAACACAGTTATACCGTAACTGAAATTCTAGAAAACCGAGAATATACAAAAATGGTTTAAAACTTTGCAATTTGCAATAAACTTATTGGTATTTACCGGCTTGCAGGGTCACATTATAAAAACCAGCAGGTCCTACTTCATAGTCAAAAGGCCGACTGACGTCAAAGAGCATGCTAGTTCCACTTAAACCATCCCTTCATCTCTTTATCCCCCCACCGTATTCCTCTCTGTTACTCTCCACTGCTACTGCGGTTGCCATGGTAACGCTCACACCTGGCTGGTTTAACATGTGCTCTCTAACTCCTGTCCCCAAGGCTTTTACAGCTGTGTATGCACTGCTTCTGTCCATCCTGTACTCATAAACACACATCACAGAGTGGTTAACAAGCTGAGAGGACAACAGTTATCATGCTGCCCATTCTAGTCTCCACCAGCCGGTGAGGCTTAAAGCTTCCACTCTTCAGACTGTTCTCAAATCAGTATAGCTCCATCCTTCTTTATACTGCTTAGCCGTTTCTATTAGGTTCATGGTGTACAATCTGCATGTGCTTTCCCACAGCCTGTTCTTCACTGACATCATCAGCACTAGAATTAGGAAACTATAAAATTTAACCTATGCTTTGTATCTCTTATTCCACCACTTTGTACTTTGCTGTAAGTTTTGTGAACAGATGTTTGTTTATTTATTTCAGCGCTCTGAGCAGTGACTGGAAATGAATCGCAGATCACAGTCCTTCTCTTTTCGAACCAATTCTCTTTCTCTACACATGCTCTCGTCTTGAATATACAATAATAGCTGACAGATTTCCATTAGCCAGAATAAACACACTGCTGTAAAAGGGAAATGTGGCCAAAGTAATAAGAGAGACAGCATTCCACTGCTTTTCCATAGGAAAAAATGCACAGACCACATGACTAACTAATAGAACTAATAGACCCTGAACCAGAACCATCATAATACAAAGAGCAAGGTCTATTTTTTTTTCTCTCTACAGTATTTTTTAATGAAATTCTATGAAACAGAATGATCCAGAATTCAGAACTAATTGTTCACTGGTTGAGTATCTGTGTCCATTTCTTATCAGACAATGCCACCTGATGACTTCTTCCGAGGTTGAGGGGAGCTATCATTATTTCCTATGCAACATCTATCGACTCTGAAAGTCGGCATTTATTTAAAATGGAGCTTAAGATAGAAGCTCAAAATGACAACAACTTTCTGTAAAATGAGAATTAAAAAGATCACGACCTCTTACATTTGAGTTCAACCGTAACTCATTAGATGGAGGAAATTAACATGGAAGAGCCAGAAATCGAAGAGACCAGACTTCATTAATTAATTATTCGCTTGCTAGCTTCCAGTTAACATCTTGAACCACAATGACCCATGGTCACGTCAGTGGAACAGCGGGAAAGATATTCTTTATCACCTGCTCAGCTGACAGACCTGGTCTTATGTTAATTATTGATTTTAATGCATTTTAAAGTTTAAAGTGCTAAGTTCATTTTCAATGCAAATGGAACATTAATAAAGATGGCAAAAAAAAAAAAAAAAGCCTAGGTGTAAATCTGCGTTGTAGTCGGCATGTGTCGTGTCTCTTTCTCCTGCTCGTCTAGTAGATCTACTCGCTGCTTCCTCCCGACTCTTCCCACCGTCTTTAATATTCATAGCTAATTATACACATTGTTGAATGTTTCCTCAGAGCACGCTCAGCGGTACTGTGTGAACACCAGGTTAAACTGCAGTATATTTGTGAAGGAGAGCGAGCCGGAGAGAATGAGTGATCATGCCTCTCTTCAAGCAGTAGCACTCAGAAAGCCTTGCACGCTGTAATTACAAACCACAACATACACTCTGAATGGGATGTGATTATAGTGTGTGTGTGTGTGTATGTGTGTGTGTGCGCGTGCGTGTGTGTGTGTGTGAGTGTGTGTGTGTGTGTGTGTGTGTGTGTGTGTGTCTTGAGTTTCTATTTCTGGAATGATCTACCCAATATTATAAATCAGCTTCAGGATCGTTCAATGAGCAATAAAGTAAAAAATTATTAAAACAGACAATTTTAGAGTTCTAGAGTTCTCTTTTCAGTACTTTTACAGTATGATGATGATTTTCAGCAAGGCTAAAATAGTAAGATGGCTTAAAATACCCACAATCATTTCTGTGTTGGCTGATGTACTGTTGTATGCAAAAGTTTGGGCACCCTATAACCAAATTAGACATTTTGTTGACTTAAAAAAAAATCAAGAATAGCACATAACCATAACCTCTCTAACAACCTGTTTAAAAAAAAAAATCAATAAAATATATAATTTGGCCGAGACTCTTCACCCAGACTCAGCTGGGATTGGCTCCAGCTTCCCCACAACCCTAACCAGCAAAAGCAGTATGAATAATGAATGAATGAGCGATTTGGCTGGAATTTCTGCCCACAACTGTGTGCGTTTGTGATCATTAGCCTTAACATCTTGGCTTGAGCTAAAATACTTTGGTTCTTTACATTTTGGGATCCTTTCAAGTGTGTTGAATTGGGGGTTAGTTGAAGACTCAATATTTTACTGATTTTACTTCATATTTTAAAACTGAAAAAAAAAAAAAAAAAACATTTTCCATACATTTGAATCCATTTACACAAGTAGTTTATTTATGTTTTTGCAAAGTATCTGTTCTGTATCTGATAAGTATGTAATTCGAGCGAAAACCGTATTATTTCAGAACAAAAGCACTGGCTCTAATTCTACTGGTTAAATTAATTCCTACTGCCTCTGTCAAAGCTGGTGTGATGTTTATGTGCACTATAATGGTCATTACATTTATTTTGATCGAGACACCGTCAATCTGACTATTGTTAGGTTAAAGTCCTCTCTCTTGTGCATTGACGGAAGAGTCAGTAAAAAGTAATGCTGCCAAAAAGCACATATCCTTCTTAGCAGAGAACAGAAAGTGAAGGAAAACAGAAGTTAACAAAAACTTCCAGATGAAAGTATGTTTGCGTAACTAATTACAGTATTTTACCTAAAACATTTACTGTCTAGAGAGATGTGTCGAAGAAGCCTTCGGTTCAGTCCAGGTATAATCAGATAACCTAGCTATTAGTTTTATTCAAATATTAGCTAATAAATTACAACAGTCCCTAAATTCCTTGAATAAAATAAAAAAAATCTCTAGCTAGCCATTAAAAAAAATGAAACAAACAAACAAACAAACAAAAAGTCAATTAAAGTATCGGTTTGTTATCTATTCATTCATTCATTCATTTTCTAAGCCACTTAATCTTAATTAGGGTCGCGGGGAGGCAGGCGCCTATCTCGGCTGACTCTGAGCAAAGGTGAGGTACACCCTGGAGAGTTCACCAGGCCATTGCAGGGCCAACACACATACAACCCTTCACACTCACACCTAGAGGCATTTTAAGACAGCTAATTAGCCTAGTGTACATGATTTTGGACACAGTGAAAATATGCAAACTCCACACAGAAACGCCGGTGCCCAGGAATCGAACCCAGGTCTTCTGGTTGTGAGGCGGACGTTCTAACCACCGCACCACGTGCTGCCCCAGTTTGCTATCTATTAAAATTAAAAAGACTGGTTGACATTGATGTGACATTGATGTGATGTGTGTAACATACTGTAGCTGCAGTTAATGACATTGAGAGTGGGTGCATTAGATTTACAGTAGGTGTACAAACGATCAAGCACTTGCAATAGCCAGTAGTATCAGAAGCACTAACACAGTAGGGGCCCTCAAATCAATTTCTGCTTCAGGCCCCATGAAGGCTTGCGTGGGCCCTACTACTGTCACAATATGTATTGTTATTACCTTTACTCCCACCCCAACATAAAGAGACACTAAACACAGCATGCAATTCCAGACAGACTGCAATTATAGCAATTATGGGCAAACCAAGCAAAATGTTTTTCAGTGGTTTGTCTCTGCTTGTGTTATTTGCTACACTTATATACAATACTATTTATTTAGATAAACATGAAAGAACTCAAAACCAAAAATAGTGTTTGAATCTTTTGACTATCAAGATAGTTACTTTGGTGTAAGTAAATATAGGTGATTATAAAAATTACTTGGCAACCTCATCCAAACTTTCAAGTTCACCACTAACTCCAGTAACACATTGCTGCACTGTTATCTCCTGCTAATGTTTTCCCATTTAAAACAAATTAATTAAATTTGATCATCATCATCATCATCTTCTTCTTCTTCCGCTTGATCTGGGGTCGGGTCGCGGGTGCAGCAGCCTAAGCAGTGAGGTCCACACATCCCTCTCCCCAGCCACTTCCTCTAGCTCTTCCGGGGGGACACCGAGGCGTTCCTAGACCAGCCGAGAGATGTAGTCCCTCCAGTGTGTTCTGGATCAACCCCGGGGTCTCTTCCCGGTTGGACATGCCCGAAACACCACACCAGGGAGGCATTCTGGAGGCATTTTAATCAGATGTCTGAGCCACCTCAACTGGCTCCTCTCACTCCGAGCTCCTCGAGGATAGCTGAGCTTCTCACCCTATCTCTAAGGACCCCTCCTTGAATCACCACCTTACCGTGGTGGAAGGGTTTGCGTGTCCTAATGATCCTGGGAGCTATGTTGCCAGGGGCATTATGCCCCTGGTAGGGTCACCCAAGGCAAACAGGTCCTAGGTGAAGGTCCAGACTAAGCGCGGTTCAAAAGACCCCTATGGATAGAGAAAAAAACAAGGATTCAGTTTCCCTTGCCTGGATGCGGGTTACCGCACGGGCATGGGTTCTGTCGGGCATGGGTTCTGTATCTTAGGCTACTGACTCTGGCTCTTGGGACATGGAATGTCAATTTTATCCACTACTAATGTTTTGTGTTAAATATAAGGGTTTTAAAACCTCCCATTACAAAAAAAAAAATAAAAGTTGGGATGCAAATAAATACAGAATGCAATCATTTCCAAGTCTTATAAAACCATATTTTTGTAGTATGATACAACATAGAAAACATTGAGGGTCAACAAAAGGCTGAAAATGTAAGTGGTACTTAAAAGAAACAGCTAGAGGAAGATTTTACAATACAGTTTTATTAATTGGCAACAGGTCAGTAAGGTGACTGGATATAAAAAGAGCATCGTGGTATATCATCTTGGTAAAAGAGCATCGTGGACACAAGCGGCTGAAATGAGCTTCCCTCACAGGGTGGTGGGACTCTCCCTTAAAGATAAGGTAAGAAGCTCGGCCATCCGGAGTAGGACCGCTGCTCCTTCATGTTGAAAGGAGCAGCTGAGGTGGCTTGGGCATCTAGTTAAAATGCCTCGTGAACGTCTGTCTGGTGTGGTGTTTTGCGCATGTCCAACCTGGAAGAGACCCTGGGGTCGACTCAGAACATGCTGGAGGGACTATGTACCAAGTGGGAGAAGATGAATGAATGAATGAATGAATGAAACTTGTTATCAGTGCTCATTTTAAAAGCCTGAATATTTATGTTTATAGATAATGATTTCTGGAAGTGTTCCTGAGTTCATGCAGCAATATCCACAACAGATTTATGCCTCTTTTTAATGTGGGCCAGAAGCTCATTGGTATCCAGTATATACAAGCACAAATATTTCTCCAGATTCTCAGAATGTGATTGTAGATGATGAGCTATTTTACACTGAGGAACATTATTTTGAAATTGTTCTACAATTTATAGTACATAAATGTATTTTGCAGATGGGTGAACCTCTTCCCAAGTGCTGTTTTTATACCCAATCATGTTATTGACCTGTTGCCAATTAACCAAATTAGATGCAAAAACATTCCTCCAGCTGTTTCCTTTTATTATCACTTACTTTTGTAGACTTTTGGTGCCCCTGTCCCAACTTTTTTTTGTATTGCTGCCATCAAATTGAGCTCATATTTTACATGAAATATTAAAACGTCTCCCTTTCAACATTTGATATGTTTTCTATGTTCTGTTGTGAATAGGATATGGGTTTAGAAGATTTTTTTCCCTACCAGCTTTGAGCTGGTGAAGAGGGTGGCATGACATCCAGCAGAACAAAATACAAGACCTGTCAAAGAACGGATAAGGTCCAAGCGAGCCAACGGCTATAATGCAAATCTTGGTTGAGGAGGTGCGACTCACCAAGATTCCATTATCGCAATGTATAGCCAACGAAGGCTCAGCTTTGGTCGACATAGTTGCATTTCAATGCAGTTTTTATTCACATATGCCACTATAGTTGATTGATTTTTCAAACAGTTACATGTTCAAGTGTGGGAATTTACTAAGAATATCTTTTTTTTTCATAAAGCTAATCAGAGTGATCACAGTTGGTCACAGCTGGGTGTCAGTTTGCTTAGTGTGACATGATTAGTTACTCTGAAAGAGTGTTTTTTTTCCCCTTTAACCATCTCAGTGATCCTGATTTTTCCCCACTGAACTGTTGGTATTATATCTTTCACTTGGCTGTTATAAGTTGCATTGATTTAATACAGCTGGTAAAAACTATTCTTTCACTCATCCATTAATTCATTTTCTGAACCGTTTAATCCTAATTAGGGTCACGGGGTGGCTGGCGCCCATCTCAGCCGACTCTGGGCGAAGCCAGAGTACACCCTGGACAGCTCGCAAGGCCATCGCAGAAACTATTCTTTGTGTTTCTTCATTTTAGGCTGCAAAGCAACAAAATGTGAATATTTCGAGGGTTGGGTTAAATGGCACAAATTATTTTCTCTAACCACTCTATAGAGTTATATGTAACTGTTTGGGAGAAAGACCATGCTTGAATAATTGCCCCCTTCCAAGTAAACTTGATTTCTAGTACTGAACAACTCATATTTAATACTCATTAATAGAAAATTTGGCTATCTAGTGCAAAAGAGAAGCCATACAGCAACACAGCACAAACTTTCCAACATTAAGTCACAGTCATCCGCCGTTAAGTCGTTTTGTGAATTCTCCCTTATTTACACACATGGATTTTATTCTACTGCTATTTCTATCCTTTTTCCTACCTGAGTTTCTCCTTTGGTCTGGGTCTTCTCCTCCCATATTTCAATTAAAGTTTACAATAAATTCCTGTGTAGTAAATATGGACTAAATATTCTGCTTAAAGTGCTACCTTACACTGCAACATTGTTTGATCCAGACCTTTCTGGGAGCG
>JAQMYF010000014.1:14094219-14108454 GCA_030014195.1 Neosilurus mollespiculum | reverse complement strand
GTGTGTGTGTGTGTGTGTGTGTGTGTGTGTGTGTGTGTGTGTGTGTGCATACATGGTTTTGTAAGTGGAGTAAGATGGGCTGGTTAAGGTTGTGGTTGCTCTGATGAGAGGGTTTAGATCAAGGTCATGATGTAAAGAAGTTCACCACGCCCTGAGTTCACTTCTGCTCCCGGATAAAGATGTAAAGTAGTCATCACTGGGGTAAAACAGACATCACAGCATTATATTAGACTAAACTGAGCTGTGTACTTGCTCCCCCCATATTACTCTGGAATTATCGTCTCAACCAAGAAGCGGTACGGCCAATCACAGCAAGGCAGAAATGAAATGGATCGGAAGTAGCCAATCACAGCACAGGACACTGGAGATGAGTCAGTCTGCCAGAGACTTCAGTGTTTGACTGATGTTTCAGAATCTCAGACCATAATGAAAGACTTTCTGAGATGAAAGGATTTCTGCAGTCTTCATTGTCTGCAGCGCCTCACTACAAACTCTCTTTTCAAATTATCTAAAATGACTGAACTCTTGATAATATGAGACATTCTGCATGCTTGTTGATAGATTCTAAAATAATACAATCTTTCAAGGGATACAGATGTGCAGGATAAGCAGGAGAGAAGACATGAAGACATTAACAAATACGTTAATTCAAATAATGTTAATTCGGATTAACAAATACAGTCCATTGATGAGACATGATTATAAACAAAAATATTTTACTCACTGAGCACTACAGTAACTAACACACACACACACACACACACACACACACACACACACACACACACACTCACACACATTTCTCATTTACACCACATAAGGCATTTGTGTGTGTGTGTGTGTGTGTGTGTGTGTGTGTGTGTGTGTGTGTGTGTGTGTGTGTGTGCTTGTGTGTGTGTCCAGTGTAAGTATTTACTTATACTTCAGGTCCTTTCATTTGTTCCCAGTTACACATCTCAGGCCAGATGGAACGTAACATCTGTATAACATCCCTCGCATTCTTGTGACACTTGAGATTTTTGTGAAATATTTCTTTATCATGGTGATTTATCATAATTATTTTCAAAAACATGCCGAAAAGGTGAGATCTTTAAAAAGATCTTTTTAAAGTCATGGGAATACAAACCTTGGTGAATCATCACAACTACGCTGGACTCTGTCTCCATCTACAGGTTACACATCATTCCTGAGCTATAAATACAGGCGCACATGAGCGATACTTCCCTGTGAACAGTAAGCTAGAAGAGGGTGCCTGTACACTGTATTTAAGTATTAAGAGCACACTTCAGGTCTATTAAATTAGAATCAGGTGCTCCAAATTACGGTCCATTGATGAGAACCTCCTGCAGGTGGAACTGGTCTTATTTAAGAACTATGGAGCTTCAGTAATATATTTTGGATTCCTATTCTTATGGCAAGGTGATTGTACCAACTAAAAATAAGCAAGAAATGATTCTACACTGTTTTTTGAATGGATTTAACAAGTAAATACAGTAATATACAGTTGTTTGGCATCATATGAATGAATATCAAGGATAGTGTACTGTAAGCTTACATAAGTGGCTAAAAGAACACTAAGTGGCAAAAAAGTGGACCACACTTTGCAGACTAAACACACTTGCTGGACATATGCATCCCCCTTAACAGTACTCTGCTCTAATTATTTTTCCAAGGAATGTTTTCAGATTACCAAAGTACAGGAAGTCTTGGGATAGCAAGTAAGGAAGCCCCTGTACTGGAGAGATTAACAATGTAGGAGTTATCCCATGACCTCTAGAACTGATGTAAACTGATATATAGCTAGTGAAACATAGAGATGACTGCCAGTCATCTTCCGATAAGATTCTGTGCAATAACTGCTTTATCCATGCTCAGTGAAGTGTGAAAAATAAAGCATTTTAATATTGCAATTAAATTCTTGGAAATAAAAAAAAATATATTCGTTTTTACTATCAAATTTTCCACAGAAGAGCCGGTTAGCAGGTGGCCTGGAGGTAGCGTGAAGGTGGCACAAACATAACATTAAGGTATAACAAACATAACATGCATGCTATGTAGCATAGAGCAAGTTCATAAAGTTGAATTTGGTGAAAAAGAACTGGAAACAATAAAATATAAAAAATGCATTAATTCCAAATTGCTTGCTTAGTTGCTTTTCACGGAACAAGTCCGAAAAGAATGGAACCGGTGTTAGCAATTATCCACTAACTAACCAACTAGCTCTCTAATGGCACTGCCAGTTTCTGATATTTTCACTCCAATCAGTTGTTGTTTGCTGTGTAACATTTACGGTTTAAACTCGTAGCGCTTTACTGGTTCAGGAACTTGGTCACAGCGGTATCTTTTCTCACAGCCAAGGTTATTAAGCTCTACCTTATCTCCCTCAGTCACGTCACGCTCAGAACAATGCAAGATTTCTTTGCCATCACTCTCATATAAAGACTCTAAATAATATGCTGTGCGTGTTTGCTGGTATCCTGCCAGGTTGTTGATCTGGATATGATGTTATGTATTATTCCTCTCCCTACTGATGTAACAGAGGACACACTTTAGTGAGACTTCATTTGAGAGGCCAGAAAGGGCCACAAGATGCATTAGAAATGACATCTAAATTACACCTTTGCATCACATGGCTGTGAGGGGATACTGAGACTTGTTTGAATGAGATTTTGATGTTATTTTCATGTATGTGCTGTATGTAGATCTAGCACATTAAAAAAATCTCTCACTGTAAGGAAAATCTTCAAGATGAGGCATGTATTTTAAACAATTACCAATTTCTTCAGGGTCTGCTCAAGAGCAGATAATAAAAGCAATAAGAGCAATAATCATAATAAAATAAAATAAAATAAAATCTCACATTGTTAAAAAAATCCTAAATTTGATCTGGATCATCTCCAAAATTGTGGAGTCACCCTTGCCAGAAGCCCCATCTCTAGTAAAAAAAATAAAAATCATGAAAATTCACACAAAATTCTTTTAAATTACACAACACCCCCTGCTGGACCTGCTGTAATACCACACTTATAAAAATCACCCGATTTCACAATGTTAAAGAGTTCTTTAAAACACTTCTGCATCCAGAATTTGATCCGGATCATTTCCAAAACCTAATGGAGTCTTCCTTTTCAAAATCCGCTTCTGGTAGAAATTTCATTAAAATCTGCAAATTTTCTTTTGAGTAATCTGGCTAACAACGACACAAACAAACAGACTCACAAACCAAGGGTGAAACATAAACTCCTTGGTGGAGGGAATGAGGTCTCCAAGAACCCCAAAATTTTATCACAGGATCTCCAGGTAATAGTGATGGGCGATTCGCGAACAAATCGTTCAAAAGAATCGATCACTGTGACTTTGAGCAATCACTTTGGAACAATGTACTCTGGACAGATGAATTAAAGACAAAGTTGTTTCCCACAAACAACATACACACAGGAGAAGAACCTCATACCAACTGTGATGCTCAGGCACTGGCCAGCTTGCAGTCATTGACTCAACTATGAATTCCGCATAATATCAAAAAGTGTATGAAGATAATAATGAAGTTGAACTACAGGTGAATCTTTCAACAGTACACCGTGTTCAATCTTAGCACACTGTGAAATCCACCAAGGAATGGCTCAACTATAGGAAATGGGAGGTTATGGAATGGCCTAGAGAAAGCCCTTTAAAATGCTGTTGATTTAACTAAGGACTAAAACCCCAAAACACCATACAAATGAATTAAAAGTTGTCTAAAATTTCAGAACATTGATGACAGAGACTGATGGACAATTATGCAAAATACCTATAAGAAGTTATTTCTGCTAAAGAGGAAATACCAGCTTCTGATAACAAAGGTGTACTTACTTCAGACCTTACTATATTAATTAACAACCCTTCATAAATAGAATTGAGTATAATAAAGCAGAGAAATCACAAAAATCCAAGACTGACCACTACACCATTTTATTTGGTAACTGTCAAGGACACACTAAATCTGTTTTTTTTTTTCTAGTAATAAACTATAACCGGCCAGGACTCCTAACTCTGATGTGAATCTAATTAGTCTGGCTGGATTAAAACTTTATTCCAAGTGTATAATGCATGAATCAAAACAACAGACTCTCATAATTTGTCAAAGTCACATGGAACAGATGGCGTCACAATTATCATGCTTTAAAATGACATATAAACCAAAGAACTATTGTTTTAGATGTGTTTTTCTTTGGTGGGTGTGGGGTTCATAGTATATGCACACAGTATATACACATAATATAAACACCATTACAGAGGATGGTTTACTTTTATTTATTTATTTACTTTTTTTTTTTCATTACTTTAATTTTTAAATTAAAAATTGGGGTTCAAGCCCCGCTATCCCCCGAGTGCAGCTAAGTGGGTTATCAAACGCCAGCCATGTCTCTCACTGTCTGTGATGAGAGGCTTGTAAAAGAACATGAAGAGTAGGCCATTGGGCTGCAGCGTGTTTCTGCCGTGCGATGGCCTGGTAAGCTGTTCAGGGTGTGCTCTGCCCTCGCCCAGAGTCAGCTGAGATTGGCTCCTGCCTTCCCGCCACCCTAATAATAATTATATATATATATATATATATGTGTGTGTGTGTGTGTGTGTGTGTGTGTGTGTGTTTATGCATATATCTCAAAAGAGAGTTAAAGAGACATAGCTCAAGGTCACCTGCATTTGTTATGATTTTAAAAGTGTATGAAATAAACAATAAAAATCTCATTTTAGTGTGCTGTTTTGCTTCTGTTTCTATGTAGCCTTTACTAAAACAATTATGCCCCACAGACTCACTGGATGTTGCTGAACTGAATAGTCCCCTAGACTGAACTTATTCAAGTAAGGACTGGATTCTGGACTATTCAAGTCAGCAACATCCACTGATTCTGAGGTGCATAATTGTTTTAGTGACATTTACTCTTCCTCTGGTGTATAATTGTTAATTTTCTATCTGTAGTTACATCAGTTTACCAATACTGCTAACAAACCTCTTAATTCCTGGTAATGGCCAATTCTGTAGATTTATAGCACTGGAAATAAAGTTCTGTTGCATTCAGAGCTAACGCTTAAATTCTGGGCTGCATGTTTACTTCTTTAATTAAAACATGCCATCTTTCACCATTTCATCTCGTAAATAGGAATATCAATGCTTTTCTTAGCTCTGGCTTCATTGCTTTAAATTGAAACTGAATGCAATCATTCTGGTTCATAAAAAGCAAGAGCTTGACCCTGAGGACCTCAGTAATTACAGACCTGTCTCTAACTTGCCTTTTCTGGAAAAGCTACTTGAACATGCAGCTCAGTTCAAAGAACAAAGCCTCTAACAGACTGTTCAAGAAATTTCATTCTGGGTTTTGGTTAAACCATAGTTATGAATCCACATTTGTCAAAGTTACAAATGACTTGTTGGTTGCAACTTATCGTGGGTTGCCGGACATATAGGTTTTGCTTGCCATGATTGCTGATTTTGACAGAGAATCCCATGACATTATCTGGACAATGGTTGGCCTTCTTAGTACTGCTTTCTCCAACTTCCTGTGTTATCTCTCTGACACAAAGCAATCTATTTGCCACAAAGCAATTTATTTTAATTGATAGGTCTAGGTTATGCTTGTCACACTTCTCCCACGACATTCCCCAAGGCTCAGTTCTTGGTCCGCTGTTTTTCATTACATACATGCTCCCCCTTGATAATCTCATCAGGTGAATGAGCTGCAGCTCTCTTGGCATGGTGCATGTCATTTTTTTTAAGGCTTTATGCCTCTGCATGGCCTCTCTTTCTTCATTATCTGATCATTTGTATGATGTTGACATAAATGTGGTTATGGCGAATCAGAACACTTCTCTTTCATAAAGTGTTTCCTTTACAGATGACTACACTCATCTGCATAAGTTTCTGCTATAATGAACTTTTGACCATGGAGCCAGATTTCACAGATCTACAACATGTCCAAGTGAGACAGAATTCTACCTTTAAACTGGTGCTGTATTATTTTTTTAATTGGTTTTCTGTCTGACAGTTACAAAGACCAGGATGAATACAAGCTTTTTAATGTTTAATGATAGCAAATCTCAGTCATACTGATTGGAGCCCCAGCTATTTTGAAGAAAATGAAGCACCATTAACTAACCATTCCCACGTTATACCCTACTCTTGCATTTGAATTTCAGAGTTAAAAAATAAAAGTACAGCAAAGACTGCAGAATTGTCAGATGAATGTCCATGAGTCACATCCACACTTGATTATTGCAACGCTGTTCTTTTATAGTTTTCTTGGTCTAGGGTCTGAACACGTTCAGTAAATTCTTACCCACACCAATCGAAAAGAGAGCACGGATGTAACACTCATTTAAATCTCAGAAATAATTATTTTATTACTACTTTCATGACAAGTGGGCATTAAAATTATGTTTACTTCATTTCATTTTATTTTCCGAAGTGCAATTTTTATGCATTATTAGGGTCACAGGAAGGCTGGAGCCCATCCCAGCTGACTCTAGGCAAAGGCAGTGGAAACCCTGAACAGTTCGCCAGAATAATGCAGGGCATTAAGATTTTGGGTTTCAGATGTTTAGATAAGACATGCATAAGGTTTAAACGTAGAAGATCAGGTAGCAACCTGAACTGGGCTTTCCAGGAATAGAGCACTGGTGCTTTTTAGCAGGTTCAAAAATCATTTGTCTTCTTAAATATAAGATTTTTACCTAGGCTTCAGGCTTGGAAGGATTTGACAGCATTTAAAAATCTAGTTATGTGAGACTGTGTGTGTGTGTGTGTGTGTGTGTGTGTGTGTGTGTGCTTTGTCCCACATAATTTTATTATTATTCAACGGATGAGACGTCCGGGCATAATGCATTACTCAGCCCCTACAATGTCATTGTTGAGATATTGATAGATGCTAGTTTTTAGCCTCTTGTCAAAATTCACTGCCAACCACCACTAACAACAACATTCTGCAGACAGGTTAAAGACACTCATTTCTATCTGTTGGATATTCTGTTTTTCTATAATTGCGCATTTACAACTCACTGTAGGCATAACAATCACAAATCCACTACGAACTTCAGTCCTATAATTATACATGCACCCTGCTCGTAAAACTTTAAACCCACATGGGAAAACTCTTCACTTCAAATGAATGAGAAACACAGACAAGCAGAGATTATACGTAAACACATGGTTCACTGAGTTTAACAGTGTCATTGAACACAAGCATTCCTGGTCAAATATACAGTAAATACCATATAATAATAAACAAAAAATAACAACATGAATACACGAACGATGAGTTCACCAACCAGGTGACCAAAATGCGATGCTGGGAATATCATCAGTCATCAATCATCTTCTTCCGCTTGGTCTGGGGTCGGGTCGCGAGGGCAGCAGGCTAAGCAGTAACAGTCCATCTTCACCATGATGGGCTGGTACAAGCTCTTCTTTACAGCAGAGACTGCAGCGATCTATTCAATTCAATTCAATTCAGTTTTATTTGTATAGCGCTTTTTACAATTGACATTGTCACAAAGCAGCTTTACATAGTAAAAGTAATTTAGGGAGGAATCTAAAAATTTTACTACAACCCCCTACACATCCCTAATGAGCAAGCATAAGATCTTCCTGCAATGCCGCAAATAACGCAAGATAAAATTGAAAATTGCCATTCGCGTCAGTCGCTTTTCTATCTCACCGATAGTGTGATCACCCTCTTACTACACATTACATGTGAATAACTGTAAAAAATACACTGGGCCAACATTTTACTGTAGTGTTAAAATAATAATAATAATAATAATAATAATAATAATAATAATAATAATATGAAAAGCACTAGGAGCAAAGAACAGAAATGAACAATCCATCACTGATTGACACTTGATCAACTATTAAGTACAGGTGCTGAGTTCCTGCATCTTCATCAACACATGATATAAAGCACAGAGCTGAGCTGGTCAATTCACTCATCCTCACAGTCCAACTAGCGTGGTGGGGAGGCTATAGCCTGTCTTAGCCGACACTGGGTAGAGGCATGGTACACCCTGAACAGCTCGCCAGACCATCGCAGGGCATCACACACGAGCATTTCACACCCACATTCACACCTAGGGACAATTTGGAACAGCCAAACAACCTAATGTAAATGTCTTCGGACTGTGGGAGGAAACTGGATTATCCAGAGGAAACTCAT
This sequence comes from Neosilurus mollespiculum, assembly GCA_030014195.1. Taxonomy (NCBI): domain Eukaryota; kingdom Metazoa; phylum Chordata; class Actinopteri; order Siluriformes; family Plotosidae; genus Neosilurus; species Neosilurus mollespiculum. The sequence continues at coordinate 14,100,265 of JAQMYF010000014.1, read as the reverse complement.
GCAAGGACATGAAGAACATGCAAACTCCACACAGGGTCAACTGAGCCTGGGACTCGAACCCAGGACCTTCTTGATGTGAGGCAGACATTTTATATCAGTAATAGTAATGATCATGAAATACACTTTCACACTGCTTTATACAGAAATGCTTCATTTTCCAAATTGTACTTTATAAAGAGGAAAATGTACCTTTTCTGTCTAGAAGAGTTTAATAGCAGTGTATGTACAGATTGGTGACAGTAAAACAAAAGAAAGCTGTCTTTTGCCCTTGAAGTCATTCATTTATTTGACTAGCATCATTCGTGCCCACTTGTCCCCTGAAGGGTCACTGCATAGTTCTTCTGACTTATCATTTTTATCCTGGGATGAAACATTTCCAGGGGCAGTGGTGGCCTGGTGGTAGGGTGCTGGATTACTGATCCCAAGGTCTGGGGTTCAAGCCCCACTATCAGCGGGTTGTCACTGCTGTCCCCCCAGTGCAGCTAACTGGGTTATCAATTGCCGGCCATCTATTGTGAGAGGCATGTGAAAGAACCATTGCTGATTTTCCGTCAAGACTAGGCTGCATAGCCGTCAGCGTGTTTCTGCCCTGCGATGGCCTGGCGAGCTGTTCAGGGTGTACTCTGCCCTCGCAGCATCTGTTGAGATGGGCGCCTATCCTAATTAGGTGAGATGCTGAGATGGGAGATAATTAGGATTAAGCGGTTCAGAAAATGAATGAATGAATGAATGAATGATGAAACATTTCCATCCTGATGCGAATGGTCTCCTACTGGGTGATCCCCCACACACAAAGCTCACTGAGCTGTTTGATGAAGAAAAAGAAAATATGATAATTATATGCTGTGTTCTTACCAGTCACAAGATATTAACCCAGGTGAAAGAAGACAATGTTCATCATGAAAACATCACCTTAATATGATATATTATAGGTTTCAGAGTCTTATAGATGCATCACATAGTAAATGCATTGTTGTCACTCTGTTGGGTCTTGGGAAGGAGGGACAAAAGACCATTTTTATTTTTCATTTTGTTTTTTAACTTTAATCTGTCACCCTTCTGAATGTTGCAATGTGTATTATTAGCGTGTATCATGTATCTTTGACAAGAAAAATGTTTTCTTTGTGTTACTAAACTAATAAAGTGAACTAATCTTTGTGTTATTACATGATACTTACAAACTCTGGAGGCTGACGGTTAACACATGCCTTCATCAAGGTACATAAGGCCAAATCCAGCATAACAAACTAGGAGGAAAGTGCACTTTACTCTCTTTTGCATATTACACATGTCCACAATTTGCTATTGTTTCTGTGATTGACGGTGAGATAGTATATCTGGTTATATCATTCATTTTCTGAACCGCTTAATCCTAATTAGGGTCGCACGGAGGCTGGCACCCATCTCAGCAGAGTACACCCTGGACAGCTTGCCAGGCCATCGCAGTGTTTATATCATAACATACAGTATTTAATAAACAGCTTTCACACTCTAAAAAACAAAAAACCTTCATGAGGGCTCTCTTACCTCCTAACTCCAAATTTTGTGAGGTGTGATGCCTCAGAAAGGTTCACTTGTCCTGTGGGTTTAAATCAAATTCCTTTACAAGTAACTGAAATCACTTGTTTTGAGGAACATGGGACATCATGACCGGAATAGAATTTGGATGTGTTGGAGGTTTGTGAAACATTACTCAATGTCACATCTATCTCATTCAACAGTACATTGTTGTCTGGGACCCTGTGCTCGCTCCTGGGGAAGATAATGAACAAAGAATGAAAGGGTATTTTACTTACGTGTTGTACAGGGAAGGGGTGAATGAACAAGGTCCGATATATTGATAACAGGACAGGGACCAGGACCAGGACCAGGACCAGGATCTGGGCCAGGAGTAGTGCCGCTTTCTTCCTTTAATATTTCAGGTTTATTTCTCTGTAAATCGAATCTCACCTTCATGCACATATCCTATTAAATCAGGATTTGTATTAAAGTCCAGTGTTCTCAGAAGAATTAGCCATTTAGAGTAGTATTAGTAAATACATTAATTTACAGTATTTACTCTTTCTGATACATGTATCACATCTTTTCACCTGTTTTTCATGCATACGCCATTCCTTCTTATTATATAATCATCATTCCTTCATTTTTTAAATTCATCTTCAGTGAATGCTTTAGGCTGGATCAGGGTTATGGTGAATCTGCAGCCTATTTATAATGTAATAAGCTGTTATGTAAGAAAGAAGACATTTGCGGAGTGTTATTATAGGATCATAACCAATGACTGAGGGATATGATGTGGCCCAAAATGAATAATTTACACAAAACAGCATGTTACATCCTGTTTGTTCGTCCTATACCGTGACAGTTTGCCAACAACTAATTATTTGTATTTATCAAATAATGACAGTGTACATTTTACCCATTTACCATAAACAGTTGTTCCCAATCCAGCACTTTTTCCTTTGTTAAATTTTAGGCCTAGATTAGGTGGGGGACATCCATGCAAAAAGCATGTTGAAAAAGCATGTAACCTGATTACAGACAGGACTTCTGTCAGCGATGGTGTTATAGACAGTTCATTTTCAGACTAATTCAAATTAGGAATTCAATCGCAGTGTGGTGCAATATTACATGAACATATCTGATAATTGTGTCTAACTGTCTAAAGATGAATCATTAATATGATTTTTTGAGCTTCCTTCGCAGGGTGGTACGTCTCTCCTTTAGAGATAGGGTGAGATGTTCTGTCATCCGGGAGGAACTCGGAGTAATACCGCTGCGCCTTCGTGTTGAGCGGAGCCAGTTGAGGTGGCTCAGGCATCTGAGCCTCCCGAACGCCTCCCTGGTGTGGTGTTTCGGGCATGTCCGACCAGGAAGAGACCCCGGGGCCGACCCAGAACACGCTGGAGGCACTACATCTCTCGGCTGAGGTGGAGGAAGTGGCTGAGGAAAGGGATGCCTGGGAGTCACTGCTTAGGCTGTTGCCCCCGCGACCCGAGCCCGAAACAAGCGGAAGAAGATGAATGAATGAATGAATGAATGAATGAATGAATCATTAATATGAATATTTAGGCATTGCCTAAAGGCGGAACTCCTGACAACTATCTTTACTGATAGGTGTCAGAGGCTTGTGCAAATCCTTCAAGAAAGAACCTAATAAGGATGTATGAATAAATCTGAAAAATTAAACTTACAAGAATTGAATTGAATGAGTGAATCCATGGTCGGTGAGGGTACCGTGTACAGTTGTTCATGTTCTTCCTGTGCTTACATGAGTTTCCTATGGATAGTGCGGTTTTCAGTCCAAAGGCATGCACATTACGCTAACTGGCTGTTCCAGATTGCCCCTAGCTATGAATTTTAGTGGGAATAGTTCTGCCCAGCCATACAACTGTGGCAACACAGATGCATGCCGGTCCAAGTTCGAGTATAATGGGAGGGTCAGAGAAAGACATGGCAATCTGTAAAAAGCCTTGCAGAGAAATCTCTATTGTAATAAAATCACCTATGTTTGAAATACATACAATAATACTGTATCATTTAAAAAAAAGTGGCCACCCGGATTTAAAGGAGCAAATAGCTGAGACCCTTTTTAACCTTAATCAATGCAATGAATACCTTCTAATTTTTTTAATCAACCATGTCAAAAGCTATATTCCACAGTTGTGGAAAAGATGTCACTGCATATCAGAATTGATGCGTTATGCAAATTATACAAGTAAGAAGATTGGTGAAATTAGGAAAATTGGGTTAAGATCTGTTCAACACATTATTAAGATCATTATTACACCTTCATTCCTTCATTCTGTTCCCCATTAGCTGCCAGTTATGCAGCAGTTGCTCTTCCTGGGGTTAAGACACAACAAAATATACATAAAATACAACAACCAAGACATACAGGAAACACAACATATAAAATATACATTCATTCATTCATGTTCGAAGCCGTTTAATCCTAATTAGGGTCGCGGGAAGGCTGGCGCCCATCTCAGCAGACAGTGGGCAAGGGCAGGGTACACCGTGGACAGCTCGCCAGGCCATTGCAGGTCCAACACACATACAACCATTCACACTCGCGCTCATACCTAGGGGCAATTTGGAACAACCAGTTAGACTACTGTGCACGTTTTTGGACTGTGGGAGGAAACCGGAATACCCGGAGGAAACCCATGAAAGCACGGGGAGAACATGCAAACTCCACACAGGAATCGAACCCAGGACATTCTTGCTGTGCTAACCACTGCACCACCGTGCCGCCCATAAAATATACATACATAAAAAATAAAACTTACAATAAATGCAAGAGTATCAATGTGTACATGTTTCTACCACATCAGATTACTGTAAGTTATTGTTAATTAGTTAGCTTCATTGTTATTTAGGCTAGGCCCTGTAATGGACTGGCCAACTGTTCAGGATATGCCCCGCTTTTGGCCACAGTCGGTTGAGATAGGCTCCGGCCTCGCCGCAACTTTGGAGGATTAAGTGTTTTGGCAAATGAATGAATGAATGAAAGAATGTTAAAGCTATTGTTGAAATGATTTTTGAATAGTCTTTTTAAGCTGGCCTCACTGGCCTACAACTACTAATAGTACTTGCCTAGTTGGTAAGTTATTTCACATCGTGATGGCTCTATACATAACAGATCTGCACACCACATCAGTCCTGGGTTATTACTTGACTAGATCACCTCTAGCAGCCTGCTGGGTATTGTGACTCTTGGTCTCTTACATAATTTATTTGTGAGTATAGACAGTTCAGTCGTTTTCTATAAAAGATTTTCCTAAAAACTTCATAAGGTTGCTTGCCAGCCTTTTGTCAAGTCTGAGCCATGACAGAATGACATGCATAGTCTCTGTACTAAACCTCATAGTGGACAAACAGGCTGCAGCTGAACAGACAGGTGAGCAGTAATCAAGGTGAGGTAAAACAAGTGCCTGTGTCACCAGCACTCTAGCTGTAGGTGTAAGAAAGAGGAACATCTTCTAATACACGATATTCCACTGCCCACTTTCTTAGCAATATTGTCAATATTAAAAGTTTACACACACACACACACACACACACACACACACACACACACACACACACACACTGTGATGAGAACTCACACAACTCGGACTAAACAGCTGTGTGTTCATAAGAAAACCACTTGTTAGTGACGATTCCGTATGCTAGGGAGCATAAAGATTGCATTCTGGAGCAGTGGATACAGGTCAGATGTGTCCAGATTCACCCTGTTCCAGAGTGGGTGTACCTAAAAGGGTACACATGCTTGTTGCTGGTGGGGGAACCCTTTTAAGAGATAACTGTATACACTTCAAAGCCAGACCAATATTGCACCTTATCGAATTATCTACTAACCAACAATAAAGTAAGTAATAGATTATGCTTTTTTGGCCACTTTTAGCTCGCACCCCTCTGGATAACTGCAGGATCCTTCAGGCTGAAATATATATATAGCATAAACGTATTTCTTTTTTGTTTTACATCACTTTGCACCATTTCTGCTAATCAAAGTGGGCACTTCTGGTCTCTTAAAGAGCAACACTGTACTTGCATTTTTCAAAACTATACCTGTGAGTACAGTATATTCGTGTTTCATACCTTCATTTCTGAGAGTCCAAGAAGGGAAATGCATGAAGCTATGTACCTATCATGCATAGTGGTCACTGTACAAGCCGGAGACAGTGTTATGATCTGGGGTTGCTTCAGTTGGTCAGGTTGAGGCTCAGCAATGTTATGTAGCAATAAAATGAAGTCAGCTGACAACCTGAATGTACTGAATGACCAGGTTATCCCGGCAATTCTTCTCAGATGGTACAGATATAAAACTGAGTGTCAAATATAGAAAAAGTGGTCGAGGGAGGTGCAGTGGTGGCCTGGTGGTAGGGTGCTGGATTACTGATCACAAGGTCGGGGGTTCAAGCCCCACAATCAACGGGTTGTCACTGCTGTCCCCCCAGTGCAGCTAACTGGGTTATCAAATTCCGGCCATGTCTCTCACTGTCTGTGGTGAGAGGCATGTAAAAGAACCATTGCTGAT
>JAQMYF010000014.1:14077385-14089840 GCA_030014195.1 Neosilurus mollespiculum | reverse complement strand
CGCCCGAGCTGGGAATTGAACCCAGGACCTTCTTGCTGTGAGGCGGACGTGCTAACCACTGCGCCACCGTGCCGCCCCAAACGTGTAATGTTTCAGTTAATTAAAGCTTGTTTTTGTCCTCCAAACAGAAAAAAAACCCACCCAGAATCCCTGAGATACGATTGACAGAGATTGCGTATTTATGTTCAAGAGCTTGATGAATGTTTTCTGTGTAGCTACATTTTTTTTTATCATTGTATTGCCCATATGTCCAGAACCTTAAGGGTGAGTGATTGCAGGTTTTATAGAGTAACATCATCATAACCAGGAGCTGAACTGATTCAATTTTGATCTAAACAGTATCAAGGTCACAGCAAGCTGAAATCTCTGAAATGGGTTTTTTAAATAGCTTCTTCCTTGTAAGAAGTAAATGTTATGGGTACTTGAAGCATAAAGTATCTTTAATCTTCAAATCAGAGGATCTAACCAGAACATAGGTGCTGTTTCTCTTGTAAGTCTATACTGCTGACTGTACGGTTAGTACAGTTTGTATAGAGGTATAAAGGGGTAAACCATCACATATATGTACTAACATTAGCTCGCTAGATTATTGGTAACAAATGACAAAGACGGTGGTCCTCATGATTAGTGCATTTGTAGCTTGAAGACACGAAGGTTGAGAATGTTGTCATTCTCACTGAGCACAGCAGTGGTCCTTCTCCTCTCCTGAGAAGATCCAGCTGTGAGCTGTGGAGTTTTCTAACACGCTCACTATTGATTATTTTGGCAGTCAATCAGTTTATAGGATTTGAGATGCCTTAAAACCTACTTGTACTGATAATTACCACCAGTAAGGTTTTGTTTTTTTTGTCAGCATTTGTCTGTTTGTTTATTAGCAACTTTAAGCAAAAAGCTATCAGTGGATTTTGATGAAATCTTTTGGAGGGGTGGAGTACAGCCCAAGCAACACTACATTAGATTTTGGAGATAATCCAGGTCAAATTCTGAATCCAGGATTTTTTGTTTTTTGTTTTTTGTTTTTTATTTATTTATTTTTACAATTGTGAGATAGTTTGAAAATGCAAGATGGTTTTATGTACTTTTTGTTATTTATTTAGCTTGGTGGAGGTTTGCATTCTGAGAGTGTCCTTCTGATTATTACACACACACACACACACACACACACACACACACAGAGAGAGAGAAAGAGAGAGAGAGAGAGAGAGAGAGAGAGAGAAAACTTATTTTTAACAATGATTAAAAATCATCATAGCACACACACAAAATCTGCATGTAGCAGGATGATAATTTGTCAAGGGATGTTTAGTAGTTGTTTATTAGCACTAAATGAAGCTCCCTGAGTGGCAGGATGTCTTCCTGAGCCAGACAGATATTTGGGATGTCCTCATCTCAGTAAAAAGTTATAGCTCCAGTCTGAAAGGCTGCATCAGTCTGCCCAGATTTTAGTACTACACAGGGACATTATGTATCTTGGGTTTGATCCTGTAGTAGCATAAACTGTTTAATAAAACACTAACGAATAGCTGGCTTTAATATTTGCTTCTGAACAGGTATTTGAGTTGTGCCCAGTTTTAGCTGAATCAGAACCGGTTCATTGTAGACTTGGGATCTGAACTATTCAGTTGATTTTTGATACTGGCGCCTCATAGGCATGCAACATTACTTCGATGGTTGTCCTGTGTCTGCTGTGTTTGCTGACTTGATGCTGATTGGCTGTTATGTATAGCTCTCACAGGATTGGCTGTTATATCAGGCTTGTGCAATAACAAAACTGAAATCCCAAAATATAGACTCATAAACCACCGCTCCGACTCGCACAGAATAAACATTTTCATGAATATTATTGGTAACATGAAACATGAACTTGTTAAACTAACAAGACAGGTGATACAAATGAATGCGGAAATCAGTTACTGAAAGTCGGTTGAAAGAAAACACAGTGTTAACCTTTCCTTCTTTTTATCCAGAGTGTAGTCAAGGAACACAGGGAAATTTATGTAATAATTTCCTCCAGAGCTGAAGTTGATTCAGCCCTTTAAGGAGCCACACTTCTCTTATAACACCAGCCTCGGACACCTATCACTAGAGATAGACCTCGGCCTTTAGGCACCTTTTTGTTTGTTTGTTTGTTTTAATGCCGGGGTTTTTGCTGGAGAATGAGGAAGAGTGTGAGATGGTGTGAAGCATGTATACATTGGATATTTTGAATTTGTTGTCCAAATAAAAGAATCATGATTATTTACAAGCTGTTGTTCCATATCTAGTAAAATCCACTAGGAATTGCTCACAGGAATGCTTTACTGCACTTCATAGGGGAGTTAAGCCTGAGATTAATATTTTTTGGCATTAAAGATGCTTAAAGGCTTTCTAAAAATCATATAGGCATTATTGCACTTGAAATTTGCTTTTCCTTTTCGCAGTGGTGGCTCATCCACAGGGGCAGGTGTGGCAGAGCTCCACTGTTTACATCACTATCACTACTCAACAAATATAAATCTTCTTGGCTCTGTAGTTAGCACTGTTGCCTCACAGCAAGAAGGTTCTGGGTATGAATCTCATGGCTGACAAGGGTGTTTCTGTGTCAAGTCCTCCCTGTGATTGCACAGGTTTTTCTCCGGGTATTCCAGTTTCCTCTCACAGTCCAGAGACATGCACATTATGTCAACTGCCTACCTAAGTTGCCTGTAGGTGTAAGTGTGCCCATACGCGACTATCAATGGTTGTTTTCCTCTCTGTTAGCCCTGTATTAGAGTGATGACCTGTTCAGGGTGTAACCCCAACTCTTACCTGACCACCTCAACTGCTTCCAACACTGATGGATAAGCGGTACAGATAATGAATAAAGTCCTCATTCACAACTCCATATGTTTTAAATTGTATTGTTTAATGATATATTGTAGTGATTATGAGAGGTAAAGGGATTTTGTTTCCATGGATAATGTGCGTATTGTTTGAAATGCCTGTGGAATTCTTGTTTCTCTATTCAAAGGCTGCAGAAAATAAAAAAAAGTTGGCTTTTTTATTAGTCAAAAATTTGGGCTAGTTTCTGGTAATTCATGTGGTTTTTGAGATGCAGCTTTGAAGGATTTGCTGAAACATGCCGACCCTGGGTTAACCCGCAACACTCATTTCAAACGTCGGAACAGAATGAGCTGCTAGACTGCACACCGGAGGCTTTATGTTTTCCAACGGTCTCCTCCAGGGTTGCTCTAAGTTAAGTGCGAAAGCCTCTCTAATTTAGTTTGAGGCTGTTGTTAGTGTTAGACTGCCTCACTGAGACTTATGGTCTCGAGCTTCTGCCCACTGAATACTGTTTTAAACTTGCCAGTCTGAGATTTTACATATGATTCTCTTGACAAAGCAATTTGGACAACTTACAATAAATCTATGTCTAGAGACAAAATACAGACAAACACAACCTAATTATTGAATCAAGAAGAGAGTTTCATCCACCAAAATGGCCCTGAATCAATGACGAAGAAGTTCCCCTGTCACTTAAATACTGCTGTCATTACTCCAACATCAGAATTCCTTATTTACCCTCATTTTGTTTAATGCTGTTGATGCAAGTGGTAAAATATGAGCTGGTTCAGACTACAGAAATGAGAGTTTAGTACAACAAATCACAGTTCCACAGTCAGCGTTGTCGTTTTAAAATTATACAAGAGACCCCTGCGAGTAGACACCTTGCATACCTTATGTTGTGTCTTACTTATTGTTTCCCAGAGGTACACTAGTCCCAGCTGCACTAGTGATATCTTTTCTGAATTCCAATAAAAATTCTTATTAGAATAATATATTGCTCAGATTTTGACCCAGTACAGATTTCAATTCATTCTACTGTAATAAAAGTAGTTATCTTTAAAACTGGTTGAAGTCAGAATTGTACTTTATTTTTTTCAAATTTCAGAACTGTTTTTCAAGATGTTTTGTGCCTCCACTTGCAAGCAAATATTTTGCGGCTTAAATACGTATATTGCACGAAAGTGACTTATGTCTGACTTTCCATGTGGAAGTCTCCAACTTGTCGCTTTTCCTTGCGAACGAAAAACCAATAATCTGCGAGCAAAATGACAACTTTGTGTGAGGTGCACAGTATTTGAGAAGAGTTTGAGACTATTCAGTGTCTCGTTTAGCGACATCTGCAGAAATTTCAAACGTTTGAATTTTTTGCGATGAATTCACGAGCCAGGTGACCAAAATGCGATGCCGCGTATGTGACGCTCCAAATTTAAGACTGAAAAGCTAGAGCCATTCGCATCAGTTGTTTTTCTGTAACCCCCCTAATGTGATCACCCCTTAAGTTTCACTTTGGGAGGTGGATTTTCATTCACTCTGGAACGATATTCTACTGCCTTGTTCAGAAGCGGGCAATTAACAGCGCCCGAAGTGAATAATAAAATCACCGCCATTTAAAAATGTCTTATAATAACTATTATTTGCTCGGTCTGTACAGAGAAATCCCAGCCCTACTTAAGGAATCCCTGTATAGGAATTAACCTGACTGTAATCTCAACTGCATCCATTTTTTGATTTAAAATTTTCTGATAAATGGGTCTCTTATTTTCCTCTGAAATTACTTTGAGACTTTTTTATAGCGAATTTAAATTACGCTGGCTGTTCCAATACTTTTAAAGAGTACCATAGCTTGCCTGATGTTGCATCATCCTTGACTGATGAATTATGTTTAGTAAATGTCCCTAAGTCTGCCTTGCCTTGTTATAAATAAACGTCCTTTAGATTATTAGCCATATTAAATCAGCAGTGAACCTGAATAACGTGGCGGAGACATCAGCAAGCGTGGTCTCATGGTGTTAATGAGTCACAACCTGCCTGTGCTTATTTTTAACAGTAATTCAACACAGAAAGGGAATGACCAACCTGGGGCGGCTTTGAATTGGAAGTGACCAGTGAGATAAGTTTCCCTTTTACATCAAAAGATGTTTCTGTTTCTTTCACATTCAGTCCGCTGAAGATTGAAAGGGAAAGTTCACCCTAATATAACCTACTAACACGTTACATGTTTATGTGGAAATATTTATGATACGCTTCATGAATCTGCTGCACAGTTCTCCATTAGTGCTGTATTGTCATTATTCCCGTGAGATGCTAAGCAGCTGTTTTTTCCACGCTGACATCACCGAGATGCATTGCTAGTGCAGTTACAATGAAGGTAAATTGGACAAAAAAAATCATCAGTCTGAAACCTGGGTATGGGATAACAGCCAGGTTTTACTGTTAGCTATAAAAACAAGCTCAGGAGATTCTGCAACAAGAGAAAAAGCTTTTTTCCCCCCTCTCAACATATTCTAACCTTAGTCTTGTAATAATTGAGAAAAATCTACCATCAATATTGGTGAGATAAATGTCAGATTCCAAGCTCCGCAACGTATCACACTTAATCATGCCATTGTACTGAGTTACAGCTCAGACCGTGTTAATATGGACGTGTCCAGAGGAGCAGGTGGGAGAGCTGCACAGAATGAAGCACTGCTCTCTTTAGTTGGAGTGTTAGCATGGGCTGATTATCCAGCTAACAAGGTATGGTTTAATTATGTTTGTATGTTTTAGTAAATACTACATGGGCACCTAAGCAAAATAGCACACAAAAATAATTTTTTGTTATGGTTATTACATGGTAATTAATTTTTAATCAGGCTGGACACAGGGTTAGTGTAGGCAGGTGCAGAGTCTAAGAGTCACGTAACAGCATTTCTTTAAACCCTTTTCAGAGTTTTGGTAGTACTGTACAGAAGCATGATGTAAAGCAAACTAAAGAAATAATTTTATATTTTGGGTTTGTTTTTATTATTATTTGACGTAGCAGGTGCAGAATCTAAGAGCTACGTAATAGTGTCTCTTTAAACCATTTTTAGAGTTTTAATAATGTGCAGAAAGATGATGGAAAGCAAACTAAAATGAGATTTAAGTTCATATTAGTTATATTAGTTTATATATTGTCAATATTTACAGATTTTAACCATGACAGAGACTGGTCAGGTGATCTCTGTGCTTTCAGCTGAGGTAATAAACATGTTAAACATGTTTTTTGTTTGTTTTTTGTTTTTTGCATACTCATATTTAGATTTTGTCATACTACACAGATAAATCTGGCTCTGTAAAGGTGTATTTGCACACTAATTCCAAATTTCAGTATATTTTACAAGGAAATACAAGAAAAACAGACTAAGATTAGATGTTTATAGTTTATATATACATATTTTAACTGTTACAGTGACTGTTCAGGTGAGCTGTGTGCTTTGAGACAATCTAAAGATCGGAAATCCGTATACGTCATGAAGCTATTTGAAGTAATTTTAGCATTCTCGTTCAGAAGCCTACATACTACACGAACATAGAAAAAAAACAGCTTTGCAAAGGTGTGTTTGCACAACAATGAAAATTTTTAGTATATTCTATGAGGAAATTTAAGAAAAACAAACTAAAATGAGATTTTTTCATTATTGAAGTGTGATACTTATAATTTTAAGTTAACTTATTTTATAAGTGTCTGTTATTTTGATTCAAGCAATACCCACTCGGAATCAGATCAGATGGTGCCGTTCCTGTGTAGTATATACTGTTGGTTATTATCCTCGGATCCTGGGAAAAACCAGTCAGATCACGCCATTCCTGTGTAGTATGTAGTAAATCCACTTAGCATCACTAATGGAACAGTATTGTGGGTAATGTCTATGCAGTGGATGATTCAGTAGCATGAGAGACAGACATGTAGACAGGCAGTGTGTTTGTGTGTGTGTGTGTGTGTGATGTAGTTAAATGTCTCTTCTCTTTGGACTTATAGAGTCTTGACAGAAGAATGAAAAAGGAATTGACATGATGTTTTTCAGATCCCTGTGAAGTCGGGTTTGTTAGTGTATGTTAGGATTTTAAGCGTGGTAATATTTAGTGACAGTGATTTTATGCTCTCACACTTAGAAATTCACATGAAAATATCTGGATATTATAGTGACAGTTATGGGTGGATTTAGCAGGATCTTTTTATAGGTTTCATTTCTTTTTTTAAATTGAAAATTGAATTTACATTATGTATTTTAGTACATTTTAGCTTTTGAAGAATATTTACACAATAAAAAAGGTTATACTCCAACTGAGGAATACTCTCGGTATACAGTTCTTTTGCTGTCATGATTAGGAATTGTACTTTTTTTATTATTAATAAATTGTGACAAATTTTATTATCAGCTGCCATATAATGCGGGGGGAAATTAGAACATCTGCAATCATGTCATTTCCATCATCATCAACCTTGGCCCTTACTTCTACTAGGTTGTGTAGTTGTGCCTTTATTTATTTTGGGATTTTTGCGATTTTTCGTTATGTTTCCATGGCAACCAGTTTATCATTTGCCGATACCTAACACAATTAATAAAGAGAACGTGGTCATGGGGACTCAGACATCTTTACGTGTTTGTAGCATGTCATTTTGTGGAGAAAGGACGCTTGTGGTCATTTTTCATGTCTTTACCAGTTTTTGTCCCTTGCTCGGTCATCCATACGAGCCTTTCACCACCATCATGAATGGGGTCGGTTTGCAGGGCTACAATTCCCCAGCAGAGTTCTTTGAACTTCTGGTTCATTTTAAAAAATGTATTTCATTTCATTTTCTGAACTGTCTCATCCTTTATTAAGGTTGCAGGGAGACTGGAGCCCATCCCAGCCAATTCTGTGTGAAGGTGGGGTACATCCTGAAAAGTTCATCATATGGTTGCAGGGCCAACACAGACTTAGTTGTTTAGTTTGGTTAGTGCTGGGAAAGTCCAGACCTCGGCACTAATGCATTTGCTGTGGTCTGGGATTTTCCTGTACTGACCTCACGCTTGGTTAATAAGTAGAATGTAAGAGATCATCCATCTTTATACCTATCAGCCATAACATTAAAGACATTATGAGCACTGACAGGTGACGTGAATAACATTGATTCTGTTGTTACAGTGACTCCTGCCTAGGGGAGGGATGTATTAGGCTGAAAGTGAAAAATCAGTTCCTAAAGTTGATGTTTTGTAATCAGGAAAAATGTGCAAGTATAAGGATCTGAGTGACGTTGATAAGCGCCATACTGTGATGGTTAAACGACTGGGTTTAGTCATCTCCAAAACAGCAGGTCTTTTGTGGTGTTACTGGTATGCAGTGCAAAATACCTACCAAAGATGGTCCAAGGAAGGACAGCTAGATCATCTGGTCTGTTCCCTCAGAGGAGCTACTGTAGCACAAACTGCTAAAACTGTTAATGCTGGCTATGATAGAAAGGAGTCACAACACCAATGTACACAGTGTACTGCAGCTTGATAAGTATGGGACTGCCTAGTCAAAGATCAGGCAGGTGCTGTTAATGTTCTGGCTGATCAGTGTAGGTTTCAGTTCAGTACAGTACAAGGCATAAAAAACACAATGTATTATGTATGGACCCACAAGATATAGGGAAACATTCCTTTAAGATTCTGGTCCAAAGTCTGATGTAAACACAGTGCGTCAGCTGATTCTGAGATGCTTTTCTGCATATTACAGTTGTACAGAGTGATCACTGTAGCCTTTCTGTGAGCTTGAAGCAGTCTAGCCATTCTCTGTTGACCTCGGTCATCAACAAGGCATTTTCATCTGCAGAACTGCTGCTCCCTGAATGTTTTCTCTGAGTAAACTCTGGAAACTATTGTGTGAAATTCCCATGAGATCAGCACTTACAGAAATACTCAAACCAGCCCATCTGGTACCAACAACCATGGCACAGTCGAAATCACTGAGACCACATTTTCCCCATTCTGATGGTTAATGCGAAAAGCCGCTGCCTGTTATCAGCATGATTTTATGCTTTGCTGTCAGATGATTGGCTGATTAGATAACTGCAGGAATGAGTAGGTGTACATGAGTGCTGGAAAAGTGCTCGCTGAGTGTATATGGACATTTTTAATGTATATTTTAAATTCCTCTAACAATAATCAGACTATTTGTGTAGGCTATAGTATTTTACAGAATTGTTGGGTTCATATTTGTACCTAGTAGCTCTGAGATATGATATTTTCCTTTCATATCACTAATAAAGGTGGCACTGTGGCTCAGTGGTCAGCACAGTCACCTCACAACAAGAAGGTTCTGGGTTTGGATCTTGGACAAGTACCTTTCTGTGTGGAGTTTGCATGTTCTCTCCGTGATTGCAGTGGTTTACTCCATGTACTCCGGTTTCCTCCCACAGTACAAAGACATGCACATTATACTAACTGGCTGTTCTTAATTGCCCCTAGGTGTGAGTGTGAATGGTCTGTTCCCCGTGCAATAGACTGGCGAGCTGTTCACGGGTACCCTGCCTTCACCCAAAGCTGGCCGAGACCCTAGTATGATTAATCGGTTTGGCAAATGAATTAATGAGTCCATACTTATACACCGTATGTCAACTGCCTTCTCTAAATTTTCCTTGGTGTGAATGTGAGTGTGAATGGTTGTTTGGGTCTGTGTTAGCCCTGCAATAGACTGGCGACCTGTTCAGGGTGTACCCCACCTCTGTAGCAAAGTCAGCTGCTATTGGCTCCAGCTTTCCCCGCAACCCTGATAAATAAGCGGTTTAGATACTGGATGGATGGGTCACTGCTAAGACCAGTTTTTATACAGTACCAAAGCCAAAATGTACAAATAAATAAGTTAATATCAGTTAATATTTTTGTGTTTAGTTGTAAACAGTTTGTTGTGATGTGCAACATGTGGACTGCAAACCGGACATGACTGTCTGTTCATTTTTTATAAAGGGTACACACTCTGTGGGTTGCTTATATATCCAAACATCAGATATCAGTTCAGTAAGTGTCATTTACGTTGGTAGAATGCAGCTGGATTGTTTACTGATGTTTGGTGCTGGGGTGAGGAGATTTTACCTTGAAGGATTTACAACGTAAATAAACGTTTACTTTTAATAAGGACGAAAGTGGTATTGGTAAATGCTTTTCAGAATTAGGTTTTTGTATGGTGTGTGTGTGTGTAAGAGAGAGAGAGAGAGAGAGAGAGAGAGAGAGAGACTCATTTCTGCCCTTCCTCTTTCCAGGCTCCCCCACACTGCCAGTTGGATGGTGTTCAAGACAGCAGCCGCTGTGAAGGTATATAACAGACTACATTGTGCTTTGGGGGAAACAGAGATCAGATGAAAGATGTGATCCAGTGGTTCTGCTTTCATTCTGCCATTTATAGTTGAAACGTGTGGAAATGTTTAGGTTGATGACTGGTTTATGGAAGGATTTAATATATCAGTACACCGTGTTCTACTCAAGTAATTAATGTTCTCACTAGTTAGCTTTGCTACATTCAGAGAGAGTATTATACATGTGTAATGTGAATATTATGTTATAATGTACGTATACACTGTTATTATCTGTATCTGCTTAGTGTTGATATTTGTTTTCATATCTGTTATTAGACTCTGGAAAAACACATGACATGTTCACTGCTTCTTCAAGTCAAAATTGGAGCACATTGTGATGTGGCAGAAATAATATTAGTTACAATAGTTTTACAATATTTAAAAAATAAACTAAATGTTTATTTTTGTAAAGCACCGCACTCAGATGTGCTCTCCAGTGCCCAGCACGTAGATATGGAACGGAGTCTCAACACTTGAAAGCATATTGCTTTTGTTTCTACAGAAACATGGTGAAGATAACATTTTATTTTGGAGCATAGTAATGCAATGTGTAGGTCTGGCAAAACTAAACAGTGGTGGATAAAACACAGTATTGGTGCTGAAAAGTGTCTCACTTGGGTGAAAAATTTAATTTCCAGATAGAATTATATGATAATGCTCTGTTTCTGCAGCCTAATGAACGATGCAACATTACATCATCCAAGCTTGAACCAACTGAAGAGAATCACTCAGTATTACTGAGATGAAGAGAAACACAATCTGTTTAATCATTTAATTTAACGTAGTGTCCGTAACTTTATTTCAAATGTTTAAAAATCTTAATTTTATTGCAAATGAAACTCAGCTTATTCAGATTTTACACAATAACACATCATACACAAAACGTATACCATTTTGAGGTCTCTATAATATTACAGCAGTTTCAGCATCAACACTGCTGATGGAATATCAATAAATTGCAGTTAAAATTATGAATTGTTTAAGTGAGACAGTATAACACTGAAAAAACGCTGCCATTTTTTGGAACATATAAAACTATATCTGCAAAATGACTGATGTCAGCAACTTGAAATTTTCAGGGAAGTAAGATTGTCATCCTCCACGTAGGGAAAAACTTCAGAATATATTTTTATGGCAAACTAATTCTCTGTATTAGGAGCATAAAAAAATTAAAACCAGCACCAATACTGTGTTTTGCCCCTGTGTTTTTTTTTCGCATATTATTAAAAAATATTATTCAGAGTGGGTAATGCTTCACAAAATGATGGGCATTCTCTGTCACTTGGAGCAATGCGACGTCACCATTACCACACGTTAAAATGGAAAAATAAACCATAAAGGCCTGATTTTAGTTTGTTCTTCTTGTGGTTCCCAGCTTGTATACTAAACACTTTTAAGGAGCAGTGTTTACTTTAGTTTCTGAATGAGTCAAGTGAACAGGCCAGACCAGACCAGATCCGCTTCAGTGTCGTGGTTAATATATGTAAATATAAACTATAGAAATCTCGGTTTAATTTGCATTTTATTGTTTCCACATTGTATATACTACAACTCTACTAGAGAGTTAAAACTCTGAAATTAATATTCTCCTTGTTCTCCTTGGAATAATTTTTGAATCGTTTAAAAATGTAAAAATAAACCATAAAAATTTAATTTTGGTTTACTTCTCGTATCTTCCCATGATTTTTAGCAGAAATGCATACATAACATTTATTTGCTTCAGGCTCCGTGCATATCTCTGATGGTCCATCTTGAGGACTGTTCAGCTATTATCCTCCTCGTCTTCGGTAAATAATTGTTATATATACAGTACGAATCTTCTGAAAATCAGAAAGGTACACGAATGTTAAGTTGTCCCCCTGATAAGACTGAGAAAAAAAGAAAATTATCGAGCTTTTTTGCTGGAACATTTTAAGCAAGTTTCATGTGCTTTCTGAATTCGCACGATGGGAATTTTAATGAAACTATGAGCTGTTGTTTAGCTCTCAATATTAAAGCAAGACCTCACACTGACACGACTTTTCTTGTTTTGTCCTGTGGGATCCCAATGCACTAACTTACTCTGAAGCTTTCTGCCAAGCAGCGCAAGAATAACCCTGAATACTCTTCATAATGTGTCTATTTCGGATGCGCTATCCACTCAAACCACATGATGTATTTGGTCACATCCCAAATATGTACTGAGAAATATTCAACAGCTGATCATAAATTTAAACAATCCCTTAGTCTGAGTAACCACAAAGACAAGGAGCATATTTATTTTGGTGGTCCTTCTGCTCAGATGGTCCTTCTGCTCCTGACGCGGGAGACT
>JAQMYF010000014.1:14035024-14057713 GCA_030014195.1 Neosilurus mollespiculum | reverse complement strand
GATGGCCTGGCGAGCTGTCCAGGGTGTACCCCGCCCTCGCCCAGAGTCGGCTGAGATGGGCGCCAGCCTCCCCGCGAGCCTAATTAGGAATAAGCGGTTCAGAAAATGAATGAATGAATGATATTTGTGGATTATGATTTCCTTTAACAGCCTCTTGTCTATGCTTCATGGAAACCTGGGGCTCTTGGATCCCACTATGAGACCTGCTGGTGTAAAACATGTCTATCTTTCTCACTCAGAATTTCTGTAGCTTTGCATTTGCAGCCTTTTATTCTCTATCAAAGGCAACATTTCTGTCATTAGGATTTGCCTTTTAGCGAGTGGCTCGTGTAATTGCGGATAACGCTGTGAGGTTTTGTGTGTTTTTCTTTCTGCTCTTTCCTCTTTCAGTTCCTCCGTTTGCCTCAGGAAACTGTTCCCTTTTGTTAAATTTGGTGTTTCTGTAAACCTTTGTTTTTATTCTGCAGTAGTGATGTTTCTTTTGGTTGAAGTTAATGTTATGTAGTATTCCTGTACCATTTATATTCAACACAGAGATTTTCTTCATCATTCATTCATTTTCTGAACCCCTCAATCCTAATTAGGGTCGCGTGGCCAACCGACTCTGGGCGAAGGCAGAGTACACCCTGGACAACTTCCCAGGCCATCGCAGGCCAGAAACACGCTGAGGGCAGTGTAGCCTACTCTTTACGAAAATCAGCAATGGTTCTTTTACATGCCTCTCACCACAGACACTGAGAGATATGGCTGGCATTTGATAACCCAGTTAGCTTTGGGGCAGTGGGGCTCGAACCCCTGACCTTGGGATCAGTAACCCAGCACCCTACCACCTGGCCATCAATGCCTCTGAGATTTTCTTATTACTCATAATTGATTTTGAAGAAGTGGAACAATTTGTAAGGAGTACATTTGTTCCCATCCTGATCTTTGTGACTGTCATTTGACATTTCACAGAAGGATGCTGCACAATTGAATTAGAAATAGCCAACACATCAAAAACAAACAAACAAACAAACAAATGTGGGGATATTAATGCATTTCTAAATATATCCCTTTAAAAAAATTACATTTCTGCCATTTTTATTAATGTCCAAATGAAAAATTTCAGCTTGTTTTTCCTTTATCAAGCTGTACATAGTAAAATATAATAAATAATTAGTTCACCCATGTACAGGCTCATATTTCACCAGTTAATTAATTAATTTATTTTTTGTCGCCGTCATTGATTTTAGATGATAACAGAGAGAATACTAGTAGAGAGAATACATAGCTGGATGCATTACAGATAGCACTTGAGGTTCAATTAACTTACAAAAATTTTGACTGGGGTGTCAAACTAATTTTTACTGAGGGCCACATCACAAATCTTTGAGGTCACCAAGGGCAGAATAATCACTGAACATCCATTTCAAAAAGGGCATGAAATGAAATCTGCATGACAAAATGATTAGTTGAGGTAGCTGAGCTGAGGTTTGTTCCCTTTTCCTTTTTTCACTTTCCTTTTCTGACAACACTTGACAGTGATTAGATAGCTTGCAATGCTTCCTGAGTCATTACTTGGAAGGTGTTTATTTGTAATAGGTTGCTGCCACCTAGTGGAAGGATGATGAATTAGGTTTAATGGTAATGGTTGATGCAAATAATGTATGATAATCATATTCTTTAAAAGCTCCTGTGGGCCACATAAAACTGAGTTGGTGGGACGGATTTGGCCCGTGGGTCTTGAGTTTGACACCATCCTCACTGTCCACTTTAATAAGAATTAACTTAAAACCAATCATTGACCTGTAACTGCATGTCTTTTCTTTTGTCATTGCACTAATGCCGCATGATTAGCTGATTAGATAACTGTAGGTGGTGTGAGGAGCGCTTGGTGAACAGGTTCATGTGAATCAGTTCCACTCAAGTCTCTGATTAAGAAACACAAAACCTTTAAAAATTCTACTTTATAATAATAATAATAATAATCACAATATTAATAATAATAATAATAATCATAATAATAATAATTATTATTATTTTTATTATGGTTGTTGTTTTTGTTGTTATTATTATTATGATTATTATTATTATTATTATTATAACTGGGATTACAACATTAAATTGTTGTTAATTTTTGTTATTTTTATGTGAACTGATGATACCTTCATTTGTTTGTCTATGGTGTCCTGTTGCATGGATTCACCCCCGAAAAAACCTGTGTTACACCCTGCAAATTAAATTATTTTAATTGTCATTATTAGTCATTTAAGTGACTTTCTTGTTTATGATTGGTGGAAAGCCATAAAATGATTCTTGGAATTGCAACACTGTCATCAGATGACTGAATTTTTGCATCATTGCCATGGGATAAGTTGTATGATTATTGCATGATTGGCAGGCACAACATAGTCACGTGACTGTCTAATTGTACAAAATTCTTTTCATTTTTTTAATAATGAATTTATTGGGCCTCTAAACAGAGTATTTGTAACTGGTACTCTTGTCCTTATGTATGTTTAGGTCTCTGTAGTGTTCCAGGCTCATCATGTTATCATGTTGCACCTTAATTGCTTTCAGGTCATTTAGTTATTTTTCATTTAATTATGTGATGTCTGATGGCAGCTAACCACTCCAGAAGTAAATTTTCACTGGCGTAAATAATTATCTGGTCAAATCGATTTTATATTTGCAGAGTTTGTTTCAAAAACAGATAAGTCCAATTGTTTTAATTATGAGAAAATCTATTTAAGTAGCTTTACCAAAAAAAAAATTTAAAAACTTTTCCAGTAGCTTTAAAAAAAAAAGAAAATAGAAATTCAGTATCTTTTAAAAGCTTTTTTACAGTTGCTTTAAAATAAAACAATTGGACTTATCTGTTTTGAAAACAAACTCCTCATTTGTAAATAATTCTGCAAACTACACTGAATTTTTATCCCACTTCGGTATCATGAGCTGTTTTCTGTAAATTCATGGCAATGATCCTTTAAGTCTGTTTCAGTTCCAGATTGTAACACAACAAATATGTAAAGTAAAAGTGAGTTTACTTGTGCCAGTGAATGTATAGAGACATAACCAGTATAGCTGATGATACAGATAAAGATAAATCCACTCTCTCTTGTTGTGTCTCTTGCTTTGGCCTATTTGAAAGTATCTCGGTATAATAAGATGAAACAGGCCGTGTTATGCTGTTAACTGCAGCAGATGCGCTTCTCGATAACCCTGTACATCTCTGTCTTTCTTTCTCCAAACATTTGGAACAGGTAATGCCCAAAACATCTGTGGCTCCAGCAGCACTGCAGCCAATCCTGGCCTCATCTCAGCAGCCGGTGCTCCTTACTGCCAAGCTCAGCTCTGCTCTGCTGCCCTCAACAGGCCCAGTGCACCAACTGCACATTTTTAATCCCCAACCTGGTACTGCCAATGCCTCAACTGGAACAACTAATGCCACCCAGCCATGCCCTGGCAGTGCTCAGCCTGGCTTTAACATAATCCAGCCTTGCCCCAGCATCACCATGACACTCAGCACCAACATCAGTCAGTTCAATACTAGCAGCACAAAGCGCAACACGCCGCTCCCAAGCATTCTCATCTCACCCCAGCCCAACAAAGCCCATGCTGTATCCTCCACTCAAGCTAACACCGACTCTACAAACGCAGGCACACCTCATACAGCCCGGAGCAGTGAGCCCTGCCCTAACACCCCCGTGAGTACAACATTCACATCTAAACAGTGACAAAAAAAAATTAGAACTATAGGTTGATAGTAAGATATGGAAAAACAAATTTATTTTATTCAGTATGTGCATCGTGACTAAAAACCTTGGAAAGTTTGCTTTCAGGCAGGAAGTCCAAAGTGCGTTGAACAAAACAGAAATAAAAGATTCAATAATATTTATCCATCTATAATCTACGCCATTTATCTGTCAGGGTTACGGGGAAACTGGAGCCAGTCCCAAATAACTTTGGGTGAGAGGCAGGAAACACCCTGGACAGGCCACCAGTCTATTGCAGAGCTAACGCAAACACAAACAATCAGTCACACACATTTACAGCTATGGGCTGTTTAGAGGACATGATGTTCATGTCTTTGATCTGTGGGATTAAACCAGAGTGCCCACACAAGCACATGCAAACACCACACAGGAAGGCCCTTCCAGAACCTTCTTGCTGTGAGATGACAGTGCTAATGATTGTTAAGCACCGTGCTGCCCCAATAATTCTTAAATGGCTGTGATCAGAGATTAGGTTTGCAGATTAAACCCATTTTACACCAGAAGTAATGTGGCACGTAAGCCCATGTGCTGCTTCAGAATGTTTATAGGCTAAAATATTGAGAATAGAATCTAAATATTTGGCAAGAAACTTTGTATTTCCTACAAAAATAAATAAATATATGTTCATATGAAGAGTTCATATATGCTCTTCATGTATAATTTTGATCATGTATTGGAGGCTCATTGGTTAAGGCTCTGGGTTAGGGATCTTAAGGGTGAGGTTCAAGTCCCAGTACTGCCAATCTGCCACTGTTGGGCCCTTGAGCAAGGCCTTTAACCCTCAACTGCTCAGCTGTATAAAAAGTAAGTAATGTTGCTCTGGATAAGGGTGTCTGCCAAATGTTTAAATAAAACTCTTCTTTTAATAACTTTTTAAAATGTGTGCCGGTCTTTGACATTGTAATATTACAATGTCGGTACATTGTAATATTTAGCAACCACTGACAGAAAAGATTGTAACAGATATCCATTTTATCTCTGTCTCATTCAGACACCTGACACAGTGGACAGAGTGGAGCCAAAGACATCAACCAGCAGCCCTGTACCATGCCCAGTTCCACTGAAATCCCCCGTCCCTCCTTCTACAACCTCCACACACACCCAAGCACATACAAACACACCCGGAACGTCACACACCCCCACACAAAAGAGTCAGGATAACCCTCTGGTAAGGCACGCCTTTTCCTCCTCCACTACTATTTTAAGATTTAATAGTGAATGTAAATAAACTGGTAAACATTCACTTGTTGTATCTTGCATGCTGTGTGGCATAATTTCTTTTATTTCATATTTATGTTCATAGCAATATTTTAACATTTAAAGGTAAACCTTGTGCTTACTGCATGTAGTGAACCAAAGCCCAGTGTCCACATGGTTACAAAAAAGCTTGTAAAAGAAGAATGTTGCGTAAAATGTGTGCGTGTGTGTGTGTGTGCATGTGTGTGGGATGTTAATAACATACGGTCAACTGACATTTAGAATTATAGTTTTTCTTGATTGATTATGATAATTATGTTGAGTGTGGTAGTATGCAGTTGTGTGTGTGTGTGTGTGTGTGTGTGTGAGTGAAAGAGTCTCTCAGTTTAGTGTGTAAATGTTGGGATGTCCTGCACTGGCTGAGAATTTGCAGAGCAGCACAGATTTAGCGAGAGCATTCATAACGAGCTACATTTACTAGTGTTGTGTCAATATTGTTAAAATGAATATTATCAGTTTTGATTGACACAAAAACCTTGTTATGTAAGACATCTTGTTGTATATACATTACATTAGAGGTACGTGTGTATTTAAAATAAATCCCTTACACATTTACTCCCGAAGGAATTCTCATTAAACCTCAGTGTTATCAGTATTTTTATTTATCAGCAATGACTGATGGTTTTCACTGTGCTTTTGTGCTTACAGAAACTGGCGTTCATGCTGTCTCTGGGGCTCGTAACACACGACTATCTAGAAGGTGAGTGTGTGTCCATTCTGACATGTCTACTTAGTGTGTGTGTGTCCATTTTAAAATGTCCAGTAAGTACATGGCGTATGAAGAAATATTCTGCATGTGTATTTGATATAAAATGAGACTCAGTAGAGTGAAAGCATTCAGCCTACAGTCCTGTGGCTCACGCTGGCTCATTGTGTTCATGTCAGCAGTTTTTCTTTCCTGCAGAGATTCAGAGCAAACGTCAAGAGAGAAAGAGACGAACAACAGCAAATCCAGTATATAGCGGAGCAGTGTTTGAACCAGAGGTACCTCCCAACCCACACACATACAGATAATGTGGACATATAATATGGAGGATAATTTCTTAAGTGTAACTGTGTTTCGTGTTGCAGCGTAAGAAAAGCACAGGGTCTTACCTGAATTCTGCTAATCAAGAGTACAGTACGAGAGGTGAGTATATCAGGTTATATATTCATGGAAAGTGTCTGCACACAGGGACATTTTAGATTATTTTTTTATGCACAGTGTCAGAACAGAACCAGATTGGAGAACGAGGGGTGCAACGTCATATAAAAAGAGTTTATAATAGATGAGTTTATAAACAGGGATAATCTGATGGCAGGGTCACATAATCAGGCAGACGGTTCAGCGGTAAACAATGTCATCAGAGACAAAACCAAGGCATAAACTGGGACAGGCAGAGGTCATGTTCAGAGTTAAACTAACGTATCAGTGGTCATACACAGGAATCAACAAGGTAGAGAAGGCAGAGTCAGGGTCGATACACAAACAAAGATCATTCAAGAAAAATCTGTTTCTGACTTTGTAAAGTTGTTCACAAACAAACAAACAAACAGACAAAAAATATAACCTGCTTGGTGGAGGTAATAATATAGTTACATTTATGTACCACCTTTCACAAACCCACGGTCGTTATACATAGGGAAAGGAAAAGAGAAGCCAGTTCCAGTGTTTGGCAGACATCGCACTGAAGGACCTGCCTCTCAAGGTGGAAAGTGTGGTGCGTGGGTCAGTGAGTAGATTATTGCTAGAGGGCCGGAGAGAGTGAGAAAAGGAGTAAGGATTACTAAAATGAAACAAATTATTTTCATTCAAGACAGGATCAGTGCATTAATCATACACTAAATTCTTCTTGCTTGGCTTTAAAATGCAGTGAACTTTCTCTATCTGTTAAAATGTTCTCTTCCTACTGATTTAAATGACCATACTTAATATGTATTAATATTTTCAAGTCTTGGTTTGATTATTATACACTATATTAGCGTAAACTCAAGAATGTGACACAGACTTGATCATGGCTGAAGGCGAGGATTGTTTTTTACTTTTCACCTTATTACCACACTAGTTTACACTCAAGTACTAATAAAATTCATGGTTCATTTTCTGAACCACTTAATCCTAATTAGGGTCGTGGGGAGGCTGGCGCCCATCTCAGCCGACTCTGGGCAAGGGCAGAGTACACCGTGGACAGCCCACCAGGCCATCACAGGGCAGAAACACGCTGACGGCAATGCAGCCTTCTCTTTACAAAAGTCATCAGTGGTTCTTTTACATGCCTCTTATCAAAGACAGTGAGAGACATGGCTGGCCTTCGATAACCCAGTTGGGGGTTACACTGGGGGAACTGCAGTGACAACCCGGTGACAGTGGGGCTTAAACCCTGACCTTCGGATAAATAATCCAGCACCCTAGCACTGTACCACTAATATAATAACAGTGATTATACCAATCAAATAAAGTGTCTGTAAAAAAAAAAAAAAAAAAACCTGTACGGGTTTTCCTGTTAAAGATTTAAACATTTTTAAACATTACAGTTTGAGCTTTAATATCTGCCGAAGCTGGACTCAGTTTTCTTTTTTGTGTTAAGGGTTTTTTTAATGTACACACAACACAGGCTGCTTAAGACCATTAGATACTTTTTTGAATAGACTATGTATGATAACTGCCACTCAGTGAACCACCCACCCCAAGCATTTGTGCGTTGTAAAAGCAGCCGTCTCCCTCATGAAACCCTTACGCTTTACCCTTCACTTTGCTTCAACACAAAGACTCAGACATTTAGCTGGATGAAGATTGAACTGAGGCACTACACTTAGCTGTTAAAATAAATAATTAATAATAATTAATAATGATATAGGCACTGCCACTTCACAGCGAGAAGGTTCATCGCAGCCAACAAGGGTGTTTCTGTGTGGAGTTTGCATGTTCTCCCCATGCTTGCATATGTTTCCTCTGTGTACTTCAGTTTCCTCCTACAGTCCAAAGACATGTACATTAGATCAGCTGGCCACTCTAAATTACCAATAAAGGTGAATGTGAGTGTGAATGGTTGTTTGTGTCTTTGTTAACTTTTCAACAAACTGGCGACCTTTTCCAGGTGTTCCTCACCTCTTGCCCAAAGTCAGCTGGGATAGGCTCCAGCGTCCCCAATGAGCCTGATGGATGGATAGATGGATGGATGGATGAATGGTTATACTTGCCTGTTTAAGCTGAATGATAATAAGCTATGTGTATTGACTGGTGGACTGTTACATAAGAATCTGTGTCATTGATGTATTCTTTAGGTTGCATCCCAGCTCTGCTTCGTCAATTGTCTAACATTGTTTTTTCCTCCCTACTTCTCTTTCTTTGCTAGCCAACGAAGATGGCTCATCAGAGGTATGTCGTACTAGTGATTCTTCTTATTTGTCTTTCCATTTTATTTTTTTTTCCCCTTTTGTTGTCTATCTCATCTCACCCAGGTCGTTCACTCAAACCCAGCAGTGTGGTGGAGAGGGGCGTCAGCCCTTTGACCCCCACCAGCCTACACCCAGCGTGTGTGGGTCCTCACTTCCCCGTCTTTCCACAATCCCTCTCATCACATCCATCCCCATCCAGCCCTCGTCTCAGCCTGAGCTCAGTGGGGGATGTAAGTAGCTATGGGAGATGACTGCACCCACTGATACACTCCCCTATTCTCTTCAGGATTACCAGCACTCCCCATGTGACAGATGAAGCTGTGGTCTCAGCGGTGGTTAAATCATGCTACTGACAGATAGTGCCATTATTACTGATTAGAGCTGTAGAAGAGTAAGGATTTATAATCTCACTATCGGGTGTCATCCAGAAGAGGATGAGTTTATTGTTAAGTCTGTTTCCTCTCAAGCTTATCACAGTACGTTTTTTTCCTTGCCACTGTCGCCTCTGGCTTACTGATTAAAGATCTAAAACTAGGTCTATGTCTAACTTCTTGGAATCTGCTTAGTGACAACTTCAGCTGTTAAAAACATTATAGATATAAAACTGAATTGGAATCTGCACTTGATCCCACTTAAGTTCATCCTTTTTATAGATTGTACTGAATCGTCTGAAATAAGAGTTAAAATGGTAAAATATTTTTATTAAGCATCAGGACTTCTGTTAAATTTTGATCAGAATGCTTTAATAGATTAGTTGACTGAATCGTACTGGACATATGAAAATTTTTTTCTTAAAGAAGTCTCACCTCCACTTGTGTGATTGGCCTAGCATGTGGCGGTCAGTGATGTGATTGGTGGATTCTGTGTGGCAGGGACACATCCATGATGCTTTCTGTGTGGTGTGTATGCGCGGGGGGCAGTTACTCATGTGTGACGCCTGCTCATGCGTCTATCACCTGGACTGCCTGGCACCGACTCTCCACATTGTACCTCGGGGCATGTGGATTTGCCCCTCATGCAAAAAGCAGGTAAATCCCCCCCTGAGCCAACAACCTCTGCCCCCCCCCCACCCCCACCCCAAACTTCTCAGCTCAGTGACATGAGAGTGGTTCAGAGGGTGTTCGCTTGAGCTGAGGCTGTTCTGTGCTTTGGAAGGTTAACATGCATCACTGTAAAGTCCACTGTTCTCTGCTATTTACATTTTTCAGTGTTACATTTTCCTCAACCGCTCATTGTTCATTTGTGTCTTTTTGTTGATAGTTATAGACTGCAGGGGTGTGTGCTTTGATTTCCAATAGTCATTTTTATCCTTTTCAGGTTTTGAAGAAGGATGAAGTGATAGAGTGGCCTGGAACCCTAGCCATAGTCCATTCCTACATTTCTTACAAAGCAGGTAACAGTCCTGGCAGCACGGCATTTCAA
The DNA here is from genome assembly GCA_030014195.1 of Neosilurus mollespiculum. Lineage (NCBI taxonomy): Eukaryota > Metazoa > Chordata > Actinopteri > Siluriformes > Plotosidae > Neosilurus > Neosilurus mollespiculum. The sequence goes on along the minus strand of JAQMYF010000014.1, from coordinate 14,047,901 downwards.
GCTCAGAGTATGCTGCTATGACTTATTTCTCAAAAATTCACAGAAAGGTACCCCACTCCAATAAAACATCACAGATGCAGCAGCCAACAAATTTTGAACGACAAAATTCCCTTCCTCTCCTCTTACATTACCAATTGCTTAGGTAATATTATATAAATGTGTAATGAACATCAGTTAAGCGGGGCAGGACTGCTTATTTATTTTAGTAAGATGTACACACTGTAATGCACTGTAATGCACGCGCAACAATATCATCCTCAGCACTTCCAGTGATCTTTGAGTACATCGAGCTCTTCAAGCTCAAGGTGTTCAAGTAGGGGCTGTGCTACCAACAGACCTTAATACCGCCTCTCCTGCCTCACTAAGTTTCATGTGCATAATAATGATGTGTAAAAACTGTATTGAATGAAGTTTCATGTGTACAAATATTTATTTATTTATAAAATATTAATGTTTAACCTTTTTCTTTTTATTTGGGTTTGAAATGTGGGAGGTTTTTTGGGTCACCCTGTGTATTGGACTGCTCAAGTGGTCTTGCCAGCGGGAGCGTCTGGACTCCTGTGGTCTATTTTTATTCATTACTGTACATTAGATCATTACTTAGATGAGTACTTTGCGACAAGCCTATTAAAAAACCTGTGTCCCATTAATTATTACTCTTCAGGGTTGCCAGGTGTTTGGTAATGATCTACGTGATTTCATTTCCTAACTGATTGTGAGTGCTGTGAATATGTGGCATGACTCCCCTCTTTTGTCTCACAGAGAGAGAGCAGGAAAAGCAAAGACTGGAGAAGTGGAGCTCTGAACTGCAGCAGGAGAGAGAGGATCTCGAGCTCAAAGCTAAACAGCTCAGTGACTCCATCACGGTGAGATCATGTCTCATTTACTGCACTTCTCCAGCCCCCAAGGTTTCCCACTGTAGTTATGAATTGTATCATTTTAAACTTTTTAAAACCTTAACACACTTATACTTAGTTTTCTTGATCTTTCCTTCTTCAGATATGTACAGAGAGTAGGAATGGAGTTCTGGCCCGACAGAGGGAAATGGAGGCCTCAATAGAGAAAGTGAAAGATCTCGTACGTCTCATCAGAGGCATCCAACTGCCCTCTTTGCCCCAGTTCTTGGCCATGGGCATTAGCAATGGAAATCCAGCCACTATTTTGATCCAACAACCCATCCCCACTCCCAATATGGAGGAAAACCAACATCCAGTCAGAAAGAACGGCACAAGCTTCGGTAGCCTCTCTGACGTAGGCAACACCTTTCCAGATCTCAGAAACATCTCAGACCTCCACAACAATCCCACAAACACCAACAGCAGTATCTCAAGCGCTGAGAAACCCGAGGATCCGAGTGAAATGAAGAACCCTTCCGTTAGCCGACACGGTTCTGTTACAAACACCTCTCCAGCTCTCAGCAATACACACAGCCAGAACACCATGTGTGCCAGCTCGAATGGGACTCTGGAGCCTGAGGATGGGCACGAGGATAGCAAAAACCAAAATATCGCCACTGAGAAAGGCTGCATGGGAGACCTAAACATAAACAGCATCAGGGACCTCAGAGGAAGTGTGGAGCCTCCGCTGCCTACAGTAATGCCCATGGCAGAGGTAGTACAAGGTCTAGAATAGTATCAGCATTAAAGCGTGCACCCTGTTCTAACCCTTACACCCCATAAACCTCTGATCTAAAAGTGTCCTAAGTTCTGTTCCTGTGTTGTCTTGTCTGTAAGAATCCACAGTGCCATTTTGGATGAGCAGGATTAAAAGTTCTAAAGTACCAGCACCTGAAAAAAAATTAACGTAAATAATAATAATCAATAATAATATAAAGAAATAAATGAAGAGTTATCAGAGTTTAAGATATCACACCAACGTGTGCCTGCTACCGTTGCCATTGCACCTCTTGGTTGGAAAACTTGGAACAACTAAGCAAAGGCTTTTTTCAGCTAATGAAATATTAGTGTGAGGACATAAGTAGGCATGTGCCGATAACATAGAGTATAATTATACACATATACATTATATACAGTATAATGTATTATATATATATATATATATTTATTTATATATATATGTGTGTGTGTGTTAGTGTACAAACACACACTGTCCTGTTAATGTAGGCGCTTTACTTTGGCCAGTGTTGAAGGCGTCTCCACTTTTAGCCTCAGAGTGAAAGCAGTTGTAATGTTGTTTATTATATAAATTCAAAATGTGCTCCTGAAGAAATCCTACATAGTTCAGTGTGGCAGTCTATCATAATTCAGTCTGTCAGGCAGCCTACAATGTCATGTCATTGTTTGACAGAAGAAACTAACCTGGTTTAGTAAACCTGGTAAAGCTAGTTTCATGTTTATGGTGTCTGTTAATTTATTCATTCATTTCCAGTGTCACTGTGTCCTCATGAGAGTCACAGGAGTCACACTGTAGAACGCAGGATAACTGGGCATGAGATTGGAAGACACCCTGGATGGTATGCCAGCCTATCATATAGTTGTATTTATTTATTATTATTATTATTGTTTTTTTTTAATAAACACAAGTTTATTTAAAAAAGTTATGACTATAATAGGCTGTCAAGGTTCTCTCTGCCATTTGCAGTACAAATGAAGTGCCACAAGACAGGTACAGGTAAGCATGTTGTAACTATTTAATGTAATATTGTTATTACATCATAAACCATGATAAAAGGAATATTGATATCGGTACATGTCTACTTTTGGTCCTGTTACTGTTCAAAAGGAGTAATAAGGTGGTTAGACTCAGTCCAGTACAGGTGTAGGGCTTATTTTCCCCTCCTGGGATCGAAAGTGGAACAGTTAAGAGAAAGACATGAATCATAATTTATAAGCAGGTCTTCCAGGTGTTCAAAAATCCACACACCTATTAGATGTATTTGTTCTATTTATAACGTCCGTGTGCAGCAATTCTGTAAGTATATTTTTAAATTATTATCTTTTCAAATAAATTACTCAGCTCTGTTTTGCCAAATATTGTTTGCCACAGGGACATTTTTACTTTATGGTGATTAAATAGATGTATGAATAATAGCATTGTATTTGTGTAGCATCAGTATTGAGGACTCTTAATAAAAATACAGACACAGCCTTTACTAGTGATCAGAACGCCACGTGTTTGAGTGTTAAGGCAGTTAGTGAGTTTGGTGTTGGAGCTCAGACCCAACCTTCACAACAGAGGATGAATTCAAGTGGAAATGTTCCATGTCTTTTCCTAAAAGGTTTTTAAAACGAGACTATAATCAATGCCATAGTTAACAGTTTAAAATCAGACTTTACATTGACAGTGTGGTTAGTTTCCCTCTACCACAGGGCTGTTGGTATCCGGACACTAAGTAAAGGTTTGTTAGTGAAGCACTGTTTTCTGTCCGTTGTCACTTGCGGGCCCTGTGCTACTTTACTATAGGTTTATGCACATTTTATCGAACGAAATGTTTCGATTGTGAAATGATGCTTATGTAGCATTATACAAGGGCTTTCTATTTTGTATTGCTTTATTAGCTGAAGTGTTAGCCTTCCACATGGCAGCACTGTTAAGACGACTCGGAGCAAAAGCACAGGAGTTTGAGATTTAGCTAAGAACCCAACAGCACAGGAACGTAAAGAACCCAACACCGCTCCACTCATCTGCTCTCATATCATCTTAAAGACTGAGTGGTTAAAGACATGCTGCATTTGTATCATATCTCTGAAAGTCTACAGATGTGAGTGTCAGACGGTTATAAATACAAGATTGTGTGTTTTATACAAGGATATGGCGAATTTTATGAAACTTTATGTCGATAATGAAGCACAACAGATCATGCAGAGATGCAAATTACAAATAAAAATGTGAGGCAGGTCTGTGTAAATATAAATAGTACTGGTTGTGTCCTCGTATCAGCTTTGTGTGTGCGTGTGTGTGTGTGTGTGTGTGTGTGTGTGTGTGTGTGTGTGTGTGTGTGTGTGTGTGTGTGCGCGCGTTTCACTACTCAGGCAATCAACCCGTCTGGCCTGTAGTGGAGTTTTAAAGCGGTTGCCTTAACATGCTCTGGTTTCTTGGTTAATGTGATGCCCCGGTTGGAGAAACATTTTATGTCAGAGTGATTTGGCAAAATTCTGTTTTTCCCTCCAGGAGTCATTACTGCTTTCTGTTGCACTATCATCAGATTTTCGTCGTGTATCTTCTGCTTATTTTTTGGCCAGTGCCTGACTGCAGTTTTGTTTACAGGACCTGTAATTTTAATTATGATGATCTTGCACTTTCAGTTAAAAAATTTAATATTAAGTATTCATTCTGGAGAGCTTCTGCATCCATTTCATGGTTAGTTGGTTTGATTCAAAGCAGCCGAGTTTAATTTCTGACCTGGTACACAATAGTGTTTAGTAGCGAGCCAATTGATCTCAATATTCAAAAGCCCTGTGGAAGGTAGAACATTTTCTAAATGAATCAATGATTGTTTGCAGGTGAGGTTTATACAGATGCATTTTATGTGAATTTGCCAGAGTGGGACCTAATGGAGAAAACACAAAAACGTGGTGGGCAGCTTTAAGCCCTTTAAAATGAAGGGGAAGGGGAATTACAAATCCATACAAAACTGTTGATGAATCTCACTCCAGCTGTGAGATCTCAGTTGTGAACTTTGGTGTGCATTTTTCTACAGAGAATTGTTCTTATTATGTTATAATGATGAAATGTCTGCTCTAATAAAAGTGTGTTTTAGGGGTTACCCATTAAATTGGACATTTGCAAATGTCATCTTCAGCCCCATGTTGGCCCGGAAATGTCAGGCTTTTCTGATAAGGCTGAGCATTTGTGTTTGGATGTTTAAAGCTGTCGTGTCCGAAAATGTGGAAAGTCTCTGCATATACGTTACATACACTAGAGAATAAGTGTTTGTGTCATTTTATTGGTCCCTAAAGTGTTTTAAAAAAAATCATTTTTTAAAAAATGTGAAACTACTGGAACGCCCAACACTGAGGCAGTGCATAACAGTCCACACAGTCATCAATCGACTGCTTGGGCAGTGTTGAGGTCCTCATTCACGTTGTCACTCAACACAAACTTGCACGCCTTCCTTTTACCATTACCTCATTAAAGGGCCTCGCACCTGGACAAATTCAGGAAGGCAATCAGATAAGGAGTATTGCACAAACACAAATTCACAGTGGTACACCCCTTGTGCCAAACAAATGAAAAGTGTTCAGTATGCGATATACATACTTCTCTTGGAAAGAAGTGTTGAATATTTTTTCACAATGGTTTTAAGTATGATGTGATGAATTACTTTTTTACAGTTTGTATGTTATCTGGTCTTTGTTGGTCTTTGTTGTTTGGTGCTGCCTGATGTTGGTTTGTTTGTTTCATTCATAGACTTCATCGTTTTCTTCGTGTAAGTTATTTAATGCACATCTACACATCTTTCTTCATGTTGAAGGGGATGGGCATTTTAGGAGCATTTGATCAATTTGTATTTATTAATTTTTACCATTTTTGCTAATTAAAACCATAAAGTCAATCACTCTTTCATTTGTCTGTTTTTGCATCAAGCTTTGCTTCAGGATTTTAATGACAAGGGTACAATCTCTCCACGTAAGATGAATATTGTTTAGATTCTTGGAAATTACAAATATAAATACTTCAAAATAAAAATACACATAACACTCTTTTCAGACACTTGATGCATCAAGTTAAAATATTTCACAAAAAAATTAAAGTGCGGAATCAGTGGGTTAGTAATGTTTTGAAAAATATTAAATTTTATACTTTAATTTTTTATAAATAAAAGCAGGAATTTCCAGCATTTCTATTTACACAGACTTTCTAACAATGCACATTGTCACAATGCTGCCACAGGAAGAAAGAAATAGAAATGAATATGCTTTTGTCCTCAGATTTGGGATATACTTGTGCATGGTGTATAGTTGAGCCGCACAAACTGTACATGCACAGTAAGCAGTTCTGAATATGTCAGGTAATTTATGTGCAAAATGTTGACCATTGCAAACACCTTCGTATTTCGCATTTCTGTTTCTCCTTCCTTACTGATGTCTGATACAGTATATGTAAGAGCCACACTTACTTTTTATAGAGTACGGTTCTGCCCAGTCAGCTTCTCAGCGATGCTCATTAGTATTGACCTTAATCAGTACTGAATGTTCCACTGAGTAGATTCTCTCTGCTCAGAACCCAACATACTTTCCTTCTGGACAATGTGCCACTGCACACATACTACTGAAATGATCGTCCCCACCATGAGACCTCAAATCTTGTCTTTGTGAAGGGGGTTATATCATAGATTCTGCATACAGTAAATACCTAGATGCTGCATTGCCTATTTATCTCTATTGTCAAAAAAAGGGGCAAAGGTTGAGTAAGATTTGCCATCCTGCAGCAGTATTAAGCCCTGAGAAAACAGTGCCATGGTTTAAAACATTAAAAGAAACATGGAATGTGGCTTAACTGAAAGAGAAAGAGCCTGAATTAGGATGTGAAATGGAAAGGTACTGACTAGAAATAATTGATCTTTTGCCTTATTTATGCTTCCATGGTTGGAAAGGCTCTTGGGGCGGTTCAGAAATGTTTCAAACTGGCTGCTGTCCACAATAATTTGCCAGAAGTGAAAATGACTAGTTGCAGAAGCCAGCTGGAGCCTTCATGCATGCTTTAATAAATGTTTGAATGATACAACTGTGTATTATCTTCCAGAGAAGATGCTGCAGTAAAAGTGCAACATTCCTGTCTCTGCTGTAGGCAGACAACAATAAAGTATGTTCTTTCCTGCTGACGTGCCATTCTGTCCATCTCCTTACTTCATGGACAGCCAAGATCCTGTCTTAAACTACAAACTCAGTTTGGATAAAGCAATAAATGAGTTTAAAATCCATAGATTACAGGCACCCTGCAATTGTCTGGTGAGTTGTTCAGGGTGTACCCCACCTTCGCCCAGAGTCGGCTGAGATGGGCACCAGCCTCCCCGTGAGCCTAATTAAGATTAAGGGGCTTAGAAAATCAATGAATGAATGAGATTACAGGCATTGGTTCCAAACAAACTGTGCTCCCTCTCCTATTTTGGCTAAGGTGGTTATGGGGAGAGTCACAAGTCTCTTATTGATGGTTACATAGATTTTAATTTTTCAAAGTTGCCAAATCGATTTTTTTCTTAATTCATACATTTTTTTAAATGAGGCATCAAAGACCTCTGATTGCATAGTCCCACTGGATCTGAACCTGATCAGTGAAATTTTATTACTGTGAAAGTCACAAGTCCAGTAAAAATAAACATAAACCTGGAACACCAGTAATCTATGAATTTTCCAATTACAGTATTGGATTTGAGGTTGTATATTTTGGACACTCAAGTAAAAAATGATGAGAAATGAGAAATGATGAGATCAGTTGATACAGTTGATTCGGTTTGGTGCATGGAGTGATGAACTAATGTACATGTTAAACCCAGCAATGTCTTTCAGTTACTCATAGGAGTCTGACAGAATCATAGGAATTTAACTTGCATCTACCAAAAGATTGATTCCTGCAACTGTGATGACAGAAATCAAATAGACCAGGCTCCGGTCCTCAATTGCAGGATACTTAACCTATTCAAGGCCATATTCCCTTGGTCATCCATGAACATGGGAAAGATAAGAGAACACTCACATTAGATGAAGGAGAAATGAGCTGATCTCTATAAATCAAGCAAAGATTATTTCAGAAAATAGCTACTCACCTGAAAATGACTTTTTACCTGTTAGGGCGTTGATTTGAAAAATAAAAGTGGACATCTACAGGAATTACAAGAAGAGGACCCAGGTTTATTTTCCCCATGTACAATGAGGAGGAAGGTTAAAAAGGCAGAAACAAATCCGCAAGGATCACTTTGACTTATAAGAGAAAATCTTGTCAAAAAAGTTTCCAAAACATTCCTACAACTTTGACTGGAATTGTCACATCACCGCCTCCGCTGCACTTACAGCGGTCCAGCTCCCCAGATTTCTAGGCTGGGGTTTGCTTTTCACCGCTCTGCTCGCACTCACCTGCGCACCCGGCTTCAACTAAGTTAAGTATCTGTATTTATTTACCAGGGCTTTCATCGGCTGTCCTGTCCACCCTCTTTCTAATTAAGCCAGCTTGATCCACTGATCCCGGGCCATTCATCATTGTGTTCTTCTCTTATCTTTGTTTGTTTGCTCTCTGCTCTCTCCTAGTAATCTTGTGCACAGACCTGCCTGGCTTGCATCCTCCTTGCTGAAGCTTCAGGATGGTGCACTCTTTTTATACACATCAGATTTGCGGACCAATCTGAGATATTTAGATCACGTTTTAACCTGTTTGTCTGTAAAAATGATTTCTGTTTGTTTGTCATGAGCCTGAGTGGAGGACTTGTGTCTTTTTGCTTTTATTACTGTCTGCTAGTCTGTGCCCTAAATAAACATCTTTGATCCTGCACCTGTGTCACCTCTCCAGAAATCATGACAGGACCTGTGTTCTACGGTCTGATGAATAAAAAATTTTTCAAACACTTAAGGTAGATTTGGGGTAAAAGGAAGGATGGCTTTAATGAAAAGAACCTTAGCCTGGTGGTTCTGTGATGATGTTGGGCTGTTTGTCCTCCATAGGCCCTGGAATACTTATAAGTGCATATGGCATTTGGCATGCAAGGCATCCATGAAATACCACAATGTTTTTCATCAGAATCTGGCCGCCTCTGTCAAGAACCTACAAATAGGTCATTCCTGGATCATCTTGCATGACAGTGATCTGAAACATATTCAATTCAGTTGTATTTGTATAGAATTTTTTACAACTGACATTGTGGAAGATTTGCATAGTAAAGAATTAAAAGCTATGATTTTACACAATTCTCAATAAATTCGGTACATCTCTAGTGAGCAAGTCTGTGGCGACATAGTCAATGAAAAACTCCCTCAGATGATTCTCAGGGAGAAACCTTGAGAGAAACCAGACTCAAGAGGGTAACCTAACCTCATTTGAGTAAAACCGGATAAAAATACAAATCATGTAGCAGAAACTTCATTATAGTTATAGGTTTCATTCATATCATCAGCAGTGGAAAGTCATATTCACAGATTCTGAGTGTATATTAAAGTCCATATGTAACATCAGCAGGAGTTCATATCTAAGAGATGAACTTCATGCATAGATCACATGATTTAGAGAGCAGAAAGATCAAGATCACTAGTATCTTAGAAGTAGCATGTGTATCTCAACAAAATCACGCAAAGAAAGAAGCGTTGTTAGGTATGCTCATTACAATGTAATGGTTAAAGAAGAGAGTTAATCAGTGCAAGCCAGACATGACTGACTATGATAGTATAGCTAAAAAGAGAGAACCAGAAGGAAAAGAGAGATGAGGGCTCCTGTAACATAAAGCAAACTGACACTCCACCATCGATGGACCTGAGTAAGAGTGGGGAAGTGACAGCATCCAAACATTCCAGTTTCCTAGAACATTAAGTCTGAGAACCCTCAAATCTGCTCATTTACCTAATAAAAGGCTGTTAACAAAATACTTGACTAACAAGTAAGTGTTCAGCCTAGTCTTAAACACCGAAAAGGTATCTGAGTCCTGAAATTTAAATGTAGGGCTATTCTATGACTGTGGGGCTTTGTAGGAAAAAGTGCATTTTGCCAAAAAACTTAATCGGTCAGTTTCTATACATTTAATTATGTAACAATGATTTTTATTCAAATTAAACAGTCATGAAAATCCCAACATTATATCCTTGTAATATTTATTTGTCTAAAATTTAGTCCACAATTGTCTTGATTTGAAGGTGGACATTTATCTATAATAAATAATTAATAAATAATCAGTTTTATTGTTTTAGTATTATTCGTATCTGCTTTGTGCTCTACATTATATCCATTCAATCTTGTTTTTTTTTGTTTGTTTGTTTGTTTTTTTGCCAAAAGGAGCTTTTGGCACAATGCAGATGCCATATTTTCTTTCTCTTTTCTCTATTTGCATATTTGGTATAGAAATAATCCAAAAGTAATTAAAAGTAATCACATTATATTCCTTTTTTTTATTGTGGTACTTGGATTACAAGTACAGTAATTACTGTAGTACTTGTACTGGATTGCTTTTTAAAAATAATCCTCCCAACCCTGTTTAAGACCATTACCAGATCAAGTTGTCCCTTTAAAACGGAGGGTGAAGTGAGGAGCAAACTGGTTAGAGAGACTACCAAGAGGCCTATGCAACTTTAAAGCAAGTACAGAAATTTGTAGCAATGAGTGGTCATGGTGTGCACGTGACAACAGTATTACAAATGCTCCACAATCAGGCTTGTATGGGAGGGTTGCAAGAATTAAGCCACTCCAAGGAAGGCCAAGTCTAAACTGAGTTTTGCCAAAATGCCCCTTGAAGATTCTGAGGCCAAATTGAGGCCGAAAGTCGAAATATTTGGCCTCAATGCCAAATGGTATATCTAGCTGAAAGCTTACACCACACCTACATGTAAAGCATGGAAGTGACAGGATTCTGCTGGGGGAGTTTCTCTACAGCGGAGACTGGGGCACTTCTCAAGATAAAAGGAAACAAAGATGTGGCAATATCCCTTCAAGTTTTGGATGAAGACCTGCTGCCCTCTGCCAGAAAGTTGTCAGAGTGAAGAAGGTACCCTCCAACATGCAAGTGCCACAAACCGTGGTGTTGGGAATCCTTTAACCATCTCATTGATTCTGCTTTTTTATTTTCTTATGAAATGGTGCTATTATATCTTTCAATTATCTGTTATAAATTCCACTGAGTAAATACAGCTGGAAAAATACTTTGGTGTGCCTTCATTTTAGACTGCACAGCAACAACATATCCGTATTTATTGTCTACCTGCTGTACAATATTGTCGGAGAAGACAGTGCTGTTTTATTGGTAAAGAGGGGTTGTACAAAATATTAAATGCAGGGTGCAATAATCATAACACGTGTTTAAGGAGAAAATAATTTATTAATGAGGGATTTGTTTTTCTCTGAATAAATTGATTTCAATTAAAGGTCGGATTGTTCTCATTTTTTAATAAGTGATGAAGCTACTTTACACGGGATGCCAATAATGTTGGTTTAACAGGTACCATGGGACGCCCCTTTCATGCTTTTTTGGTTTGTCTGTAAAACTTTTTGATCATGAACTTTCAGGCAAGAAGACATTAAATATGATGACACTGATGCATAAGGAAAGCTGTGCTGATACACAGAACGTATCTTAATGTCAAAACCGTTTAAAACTTTAGTGACTTCGGGCTATATTAATTAGACAATAAAATATGCATACAGTTTTCAAAGAGAGAAAATGAGTGTTTAAATTCCACATATCTGCACGAAGGAACCAGTATAAATCAAACTTTAAATTAGTCTAATGCAGTTCAACTTATTAAATTACATTTTGCGATATCGCTTACCTCAAACTCTGACAGCCATATAAACAAATACGTTTTTAGTCCCAGGTTCCAGTCATGCACTGTATACTTGGTAACTATGGCTGCAAATGCTGATTTAGCTTGCCAGTAATGACTTGACTTGTAATTTCTTGTTGGATTAGACCTATTAGTATCCTGATGCAAATCGACTCAAACAAGTGTTAGGAACGTTGTATAATTAAAAACAAATCTGTGGAAACTTAATGTTCAAAACCGCCGTGTCAGCTTTATTCAAAGGCTTCAGCAGCTGAACAGTCTGATACAGTTAGAATACGATTAAATAAATGAGGGAAATGTGCATAAATTATCCCTTTTGTTCTGAATATGTCTGAGGTTTCTTCTGTAACTCCTCACTAGGAACTATCCAACATTCGAATGTACACACATCCCTTTGTAACATTTAGCAAGAGCAAAAATGTTTTTCCCCCCTCATAGACAATGATCACTTAAGATTAATAAAGTTTAAGCTATGCCATGAAGCATACAGTGACAGCTTGCTCACATCATGGAAATCACTCTTAAGAGGAGGTCAGGTCTTGCTTGCAAAGCTGCAGACATCTTTACGCAGACAGGGTTTGTTAAACTCGCCCCTTACCTAATCTGATCTTGGCAGGAAGATTTTGAAATGTTTATTTATGCTTTCTTAAATTTTAGGTGTCAAACTCAAAGTATACTAAAGTCGGAAGATACAAATTTTGCCACAAATATTTTTTTTCTGCCAGATTTTAGTTGCAATGGAACACAATTGGTTCTCCAACAGTTCTTCTCTAACACACGAAAAGAGAAACCAGGTCTAAAAGTTCTAATAGAGTGTTTCACTACAACTCAATTTTCTTACCGGAGCCTGAAATTTAGCTGGAGTGACTATTTTTTATATTTTGGTATATTAGATTTCACAAGAGAAGAGCAGGAGGTTCAGAACCACCAAACATGGCTTGAATTTCCTCACTGCTCATATTAGTATCAGTCACTCACTTATTTGCTAAAACGCTTAGTCCTATTAATGTTGCAGTGAAGCCGGAGTTTCATCCGACACTAGGCGACAGTGGTGTAAACCTTGAACAGTTCGGCAAACCATCATAGGGTCAACACACACAAAGATATACAATCCCACTCACACCTCAGGGCAATTTTGAGCAGCCAAACCCACACAAGCACAGGGGGGACATTCAAACACCACACAGAAACGCCCAAGCCCAGGATCTGAACCCAGGACCTTCTTGCTGTGAGGTAGACATGCTTACCACTATGCCACCGTGCTGCCCAATATTGGTATCTTGATGTGTAAAGTATTTTCCCATTAATTTAACCTATTTAATAATTTTCATAATTTTCACCTTACCGACTATTATCTGGCCTTGTAATTCTCACAGAATTGGTCCACCATCCATATTACATCAAATGTGGTCCAGTGGTGGATCCTTTTCACTGGATGTCAA
>JAQMYF010000014.1:14010459-14027978 GCA_030014195.1 Neosilurus mollespiculum | reverse complement strand
GATCATAAGAAGCTGTCAATCAAAACTAATGCTATAAATCTTAAACTGTATTTGAGCAATATCACTTCCTGTGCACAAGTTACCCTGGATGACTTTAATGAGGCAATGAATACAATATGGATCAGTACAACAGATGGAAAGGGCATATGTCACCCATATGATTCTCTTATTACTCACTTTTACGAATATTTCAGCACAAACAGTGTGTTTTTAATACTTTTATGTTAATTGCTTATATACATCTCAGTGAATGTAGTTTGTATGATTAAACCTGATATTGGAAATACTCCTATAAATATTCTAAAGTAACTCTTCAGTTATTCTCCATGTTTCTTACTCAATTATTTCAACACAAAAATTCTCTTTCAAATTATTTACTTGCACAGTGATATATAAAATCATTCTTTGTGTTGCAGTTTGTCAGTAGGATTTACACACCTCAGGTCTCTGGCCAAAGCCTGTCCCTCTTCTATCCTAACAACACGGCCGTTCTCCATGTCATTCTTATTTGCTACAATTACTGTGGGGATTCCTAGGCAATGGAAACACACACACACACACACACACACACACACACAAAAGCTGTTTACAGTACACTGTACTCCTAAATCAGAGCAGACCATCATAAAAAGTAATAGCAGGTAGATGGTGTATTTATGGCATCATAAAAGCTGGACAAGACACACACACACACACACACATCCAGAGTCTTACAGTTACTGTCAAATATTTACACCACACAATTATGGGTTACACAGATGTTTACAGCTGGTCTCAAGCTTTATCTTTACTTGGAATCTTTTACCTTTGGAAAAATACCTCGCTTGACATCAACAAGGCCGAAGTGAAACTGATCTGAGGTCAGTCTTACCAAGACTCTGTCTGATATGATCAATGAGTCTCTTGAGGCGTGCGACAGCCTCAAAGCTGCTGCGGTCTGTCACTGAGTACACGATCAGAAAGCCATCACCCCATTTGATAGAGCTCTCTAGAGGGCTGGCGCCAGGTCCGACACACTCCTGAGCACACACACACAAACACAGAGACAGTACAGTGATTGGGATCTAATCTATGATGAAGCATGACTTTAGGGGCCAAGTAGGTGGTAGATGGAGCTGATCGAGCCCAGGACTTGGAGGAGCTCTAACTTCACCATCACTCCCAGCTTTAAAATAACTTCTCATTTTGATCCCAATTCTAATGTTTACTAAGGAATATCTAAACACAATCTGCTTCAGTTAAACACTGATGCTCTGTAAAGAATAGAGCTGAGAGGACTGGAAAGATCACAGCAGCTCTGCTTACTCTCTGTTTGACAGCATGGAATGATCCTGAGTATGGAGGTGATGGAGGAAGGTAAGCCTTCACACAGGAAAGGAGGTTTGGTGGGGAAAGTCAGTGACCAACACAATAACAGGCATTAAAAATGCATTCAGTAGTAAAGACTTAGATACTAATTTTACCAGCAGATAGGCTAAAGACTTCTGTTTTTAAAACCAAAACCCATCATATATGATGTTAAACTTCTAGTTCATAATATCTATTGACTAATCTTTTAGTTTAGATAGGTATTTACCTACAGCTTTAATCCTGATTTCGTTAGCAATAATTACTTAATATTGATCTATCAAATCATCTATTAGTCCTGGTCCATTAGTAACTAGCTACACTGGAAAGGTGTGATCTGATTGGACCACTATAATTAATAATTATGAACTGAGGATAAAGTAGATATTTCCTGAAAAGTCAGACAATTTTGTCTTGGGGACAATTCAATTCAGCGACATCCCAGAGCCAGAGGTGTGTATTCGTTTAGTAAATACTACCCAGTACCATTACAGAGGCAGGTCAGATGAACTCCACATGCACAGTGTAAGCGCTGTGCTGTAAACGGCGTCTTCTGAGAGTTTTTGTATATACTACTTGGAAACATAAGTAAACTGCACCCTGTAATGGCATTTTTGGACTCATTTGAGTTTTAGAATATACTATGCAGTGGCGCAGTGGTTAGCATATCCGCCTCACAGCAAGAAGGCCTGGGTTTGATTCCCGGGCTCGGGCGTTTCTGTGTGGAGTTTGCATGTTCTCCCCGTTCTTGATTGGGTTTCCCCCCGCAGTCCAGAAACATGCAAAGTAGGCTAATTGGCTGTTCCAAATCGCCCCTAGGTGTGAGTGTGAATGGTTGTGTGTGTTGGCCCTGCAGTGGTCTGGTGAGCTGCACTGTGTAACCCAACTGTGCCCAGAGTCGGGAGATGTAGGCGCCAGCCTCCCCGTGACCCTAAATAGGATTAAGCAGCTCGGAAAAAGAATAAATATATATTATGCAAAGCACAAGAAAAGCAAATGACTATAGTAAACTGTGAGTGTCTGTCATTTTTAATCAAACATTATCCACCTGCTACAATTAACAGTTGCACACAGATGGCGAGGAGGTTGTCAGTGAATATTCCCTGAAAGAGGGTGTAGAGGGGAATATTAATTTTAGCGACATCCACCAAGGTGCATAATTGTTTTAGCATATACTGCACAGGCACCTAAGCAAAAAAAGCACACAAAGCAAACCATGACGGACATCCCAGCGCTTGCATGGTGCAAAGCCTAAGAGCAGAGTTTTGGCAGTACTATGCAGAAACATGAGACAAACTTGAATGAGATTTTTATGGTTTACTTATTTATGTTTTTTAAACAGAACGGACACAGACAAGCTTCCATCACAGCAGGTGCAGAGCCTAAGAGCTACATAACAGCTTCTCTTTAAATCCTATTCAGAATTTACTATGTGGAAAGATAATGAAATGCAAACTAAAATTACATTTTTATTATTCATATTTGCAGTAAGCTAACAGTGTTGTGTATGTTAGCCCTACATGCTACAGGCACTCAGAACAAAGCGGGCTCCGTAAAGGTTTGCACCCTAATTTGAAATTTTAGTATATTAATTATGTCTGTATGTTAATGTTTATTTTTCCATTTTTAAAGTGTGTTAATTAAGATACTGCCTGCTTGCGTGCCCATGACAAACTGTGATGGTCTGTCATTTTGATTCAAGCATTATCCATACTAATAATGATTTATTAGCAGACAGCAGACTGATCAGATTACGCCAATCCTATGCATTATCTACTAATGTCTATTAGCCTCTATATAGTGGACCAGTCAGGTAACACTGCAATATTTACTAATGGACATTACCCCCCTCATGATAAACTCAGGATAAAACGTCAATCAGTATGGTGGGTAAATATTCATATATGGTGGGTTTGCTAGTCACTGATTCCGAAATCTAAGATATTCAACAAAATGCCACCCCAGAAAAAAAAATGAAGAAAGCTCCACAATATAGCCTTCACGTTTCTCAACTATAAGTTTTAAAAGATGTCACAATGGACCATGCATGACCACTGTCATGCTTTACAAAATAAACTATGAAAAAAATCAGTTTATTTACGTTTCTTATGTTCCTTGTGCTAAGACAATATAAACCGCAGGCTCAGTGGATTCAATTGCATTCAGTGATATGCACCTTGGATTACTTATATATACATATACTATAAAACAATTGGTTAAAGATTGGACTGTTGATGAACAGCTTTTGTTTGTTCAATGGCATTAATGACTCCTATATTTCCAAAACACCACCGGAATACTTGTCAGCAATGTACGAGGTCAGGAGGCTCAAAGCACACAATAAAAATGAAGGTTTGAGGCCTCATTTGAATATTATGACCTTCTGCGTAAACAGCAATCAAAGGCCAAGATCAACAATCAAGAAATCATTGTGTTGTATTGTGCTACCCTTTAGATTATTAACTATCATTAATAACACCTAATGTCACTTAATGAATTTGTCTGTACGGTATATGTGGGATAGTCAGTGTACAATGTCCGAGCTCTCTGTGTGGTGCAAACAACAACAACAATAATAATAATAATAATAATAATAATAATAATGATAATAATAATAATAATAAAACATTTTGTACCTTATTAACTGTGTCTAAAATCTCCAAGTCAATCGCTTCCATGTCCACAATTTTATGGCACCTATAGGTCACCTCTGAGAGAGAAAAGAGAAATATACCACCAAATCAGATAAAAACATGGGAATGTACCAGGGGTTCAGGGAGAATGTGAATCAGCAAGTGCGTGTTACCCTTTTTATGGTCATACTCCCCAATGAAGCGCTTGGTGATGAATCTCACACACAGAGCTGGATTTTAAACAAAAGGAGTGTGAGAGCAACAAAGGGAGAAGCAGAGACCGAAAAATCAAAGAAACAGAGATAAAGTGAGAAAAAAAGGATCATAGGATGATATATTATTCATAGTAGAACAATCCATTATTAATAGGCCATAAGTTCTGCCATGTAAGCCTTTGCCTTTACCCGTCTTTCCACAGTTCTCTCGTCCCAGCAGCACCAATTTTGCTCGCGCCATTTTTCTTGTCTCTGTCATTCTTGTTCTGGCTAAGAACCATTACCATTAATATGAATTTATTAATATACCTCACTATCAATCATCGTACTACATCCAGCTCACCTAACAGCATGTTTAACGACATGCTCAACATCAAATATCTCAACAACTATCACTTACGAAGCCATTAATGAGTTCTTTAAAAAATTACTTACATTTTAGTTGTTGGTCCTGAGTCATACAGAAACCGTGGTGTTCTCCACACAGTAGAGGTATTCACGTTCCTTGCCAGGTGCCCTAACAACCTCGAGGTCTCAGCACTTCCCAAGCTTATCGATAAGTGACAGAAAACCCGAAGTGCACTTGCCAAGTCTTGAGAGTGTATGTGTGGAGATTGGGACAGGCCCACACACAACGCCCATCCCTTACATTACTCTGCTCCCAACTGCCTGCCTACTGCAAGCTTCACTAGCAGGAGAAAGTGCTCACTCGTTCTCCCTCCCACTCCTTCTCTACATTCATCACTCCTTCCATGACTGTGGAGTCATTTTTTTTTTTTTTTGTCTTCTTCTGCCGGACAGTCTTTGCTGCTCTGATTAAGGAATCGGTTGATTTATGGCCTTTGATGGCAGAAACATTCCGTCTGTTCCGCAAAGTGCCCATTACCTGCAGCTAAAATTACTAAGTTCAATTCATCATTCATTATAAATTCAGCTTTTTTGGGGGGCACTGTGGCACTTAGGCAATCAATAGGATAGAAAGAAGACCTACATTGCAGATTTTTCGCTTTTTCTCTAGAAGCCCAGGCTTTTCAAAGCTTTCACATAAGGCAAAAAATAAAGAGTCCTGATGAAATCTGGGATACTTGTGAGGTTTTGAATGCTTATGCATCTGATTCATAGATATTTCAGTAAGGAACAGTTTAAATTTGTGAATACTTAATGCAATGCCATTAGCTGTATGTATTTTTAGCTCTTCAATGGTACAAGTTGCACGCACGAATATGTTGTTCCGCCTTTAGCCTTGCTTACAGCATGTAATTGTCATTGTTTCAACAAACTTTAGCAAAGTAACATTTACTTCCATTCAGTGTTGGGGTAATTTTTCACTGACGTCCTGAATTGGTGAGGGGAAAAAAATGGAACCACTCCATCAAGTCTTCTCCAGCACATCCTGAAAAATTTCAACAGGGTTAAGGTCAGGACTCTGGGGTGCCAATACATATGTGAAAATGATTCCTCATGCTCCCTGAACCACTCTTTCTTTATCTGGGAACTCTTTTTATATCCGTGCCATAAGAGAAGAATAAACCATTGATGTGAAAACCTGCTCCTTCAGTACATTCAGATCAACAACTGACTTCATTTTATTGCCACATTATTTATATATATATATATATATATATATATATATATATATATATACACACACACACACAAACACACACACACCCCATTTTTCTCCCCTAATTTTTAGTGGTTTCCAATTCCCACCCATCAATTTTTGCCTTCCCTATCACATGACCACCACCAACCAGGGAGGGGCGTAAGCAAGCACGCCCCCACCGTGACATGCGATGCTGCCACCTGCCTCTTTTCACACTGTTGCGCATGCGTATTTGGGGGCGGCATAACACACTCAGAGGGAAAGCGCTATCTGCCCCCTCGTACGAATGAGCTCACAGACGCCCATGATTGGCTGGTGATCGCCGTGAGTTACAGGGAAGTCACATACGCATGCCATCCCTCCCTCCCGTGAGAGCTCGGCCAATTAGCTCCCATGGACTCCCGGTCACGGATGGCTGTGGCATCAATCCGGATCCGAACTTGCGATCTCCAGGTTGATAGTCATGCACCTTGTTGATGCGCCACTCAGGAGCCCTTATGGCCACATTAATGTTGCTGAGCCTCGACCTGACCAACAGGAGCAACAATGGCAAGGAGATTACATGCTGTGATCAAGGATAAATGCTCTCCATGAAAATATTACAATGTGCAACTTCTTTTTTTTTTGCGGGTAGTGTATTTGTGTACAGTATGTGTACATTTACATGTTCTAATTTATAATAGAACTGGGAATTCTTCAGACAGATTTCTTAGATGTGCACCCCAGTACCCTGCCCATCCTGGAAAAAAAAAGGATGCTGACAATGTTTACCTTTCACGGTAGCTACGTGAAAGGTACTGTGGCTAGTCGATTTTTGTTCCACAGGAAATTGTGTGTTTGTCTGTCCGCAGTCCACGAGTGTGCGAGGTGTGCTAGTACGTTAACGTGAGCTGTATATTGTTCATATTATTATTACTAGACATTTCAGAGCTTACGGAAATTGTACTAAAGTAAATTAATATTAAGATAATTATTACATTTACATAGTCAGGAACTTTCCAGTAGGTCTAATGCCAGGATCTAATTAGATAATTAGAAGTTCAACTTCGTCTTCAAGTTAGACAGAGCATGTGCTTGTCCAAGTACCCATAACATGCAAAAGTTCAGTGAATGTGTGTTCGCTCCATCAATCATCTTCAAATTTCATTCAGAAAATACAACTCAGCCATTTACAGAATATAGCATTATTCAACTCACGAACTAGATGTCCGGATGAACCTTCAGACAAGCTTTCTATCTTCTATACGTATAACATGGAGTGACTGAATAAGCAAGATGTTGTCTTTAATGTTTTAAAACAATAATTTCTTCTCAGCATCAGGAAACCACTATTTCTTTTCAACAACAAGAGTATCGGGTTTGTTGCATTTAAGAAAGATCAGAAAAGTTTTCTGGTCAAGGAGTCAAAATCTACAATAAATCAGGGTCCTGTATGTGCTATAGGATTATAATGACTGTAGGATTTGGAAGATTTCTTTAAGGTAGTGGAGAATGATTATTTACGAACAATAAAACAAACACAGTGAAAGCACAATTTAATATTTTAAAAACTAAATAAGTACTTTTGGAGATTAAAACACTCCCAACGTGGTCTGTCTGAGCTGCAGTGCATTAAAGGGGCCCATACACTTAGCAGGCACATTAAATAAAGATGAAATCCTGTACACAAGTGTCAATGACCCCCAGTACTGGGCCCCATGATATTAGTAAACATTGCCATCTTTTTTTTTTAATCTTGAAATTGTATGTTTCTTCTGTTCCATAACACTTCATCTTGGACTTTTGCACGTTCTACAAATCTGTGTTACGCTGCAGTTATCGCACAAGCATGAAATCATTCCTCTGGTCACATGGTCTTGCTATTGTAAACAAACACAGAAACAAACAAGATACTAAAAACAGGTGAATAAGAGATCCTTAGCCTAAGAACTGGAGTAGTTTCACCAAGAGACCTTGGTATTCAGCCAAAATTTACAGATAATACTAGATACTACTGAATGGGACACTTTAATTATTTCTGATCCCCAAAGAAATTAAGTATGATACAAAAGGCCAAGTAAACAAAACACAGGTTTGAAATGTACTTGTGATTTACTGAAGGACAAAAACTAACTAACACCAATATCACCTGTGTGAAAAAGTATATTCCCCTTAGTCACTCAAATCAAATTGAGCTGATAAAGGGTTACATAAGACTAGTCACGCCTAAGCCGGATTTTTGTAAATACTTTGTCCTATATTATATCATTATAGAGCAACTGTAAATCATTCAGAAAGGTGCGCACACCACTGTTGACCTGTTTGCTTTTTAAAAAAACCAAGAAAAACTTCATTATAAGACAAACTTCCCAAATACTGCACTTATTCACGTGTATTTGGCCAGTACACATTATTTTTTCAGTCTAAATAATACACTTACTATTACAATACAAACACAAATCAACAAAAAGTTTAGGTTACTGTTTACTGCTGTTCAGGTGTCTCGCTTCTAAATCGTCCAATCTTAACAAAATCCAGAGAGCACTCTTCAGTCCATGACATCATACATGCTCTGTGGATCTGTCCCAGATCAGTTCTAGCCGAAATGATTCTGGATCAGTTCCTGTCGAACTCTCAGTGCCTCCAGGTCTACTTTCTCTGTTGTATCGATGCTCTCTTCTGATTGGTCAGTGGCCTCAGTCCTCTCAAAGGTCCAGGCGTCCAGTCCGGACTGCAGTGAGACATTATGGAGAACGCAGCAGGCTTGGATGATGTGAGAACACTTCTCGGGCGAGTATTGCAGATAGCCTTTGGCTCCGTCCAGACATCGGAAGCGTGTCTGGAGAGCACGGAATGTACGGTCGACGATCTCGTGCGTGGTCATGTGAGCCAGGTTGTAGCGGTAATCTGCAGGAGTGCCAGGATTGGAAACTGGAGTCATCAGCCACTTTCGCAGAGGATAGCAATTATCCCCTGTAGAGATAAAACATTAGCTCATTGAGACAACTGGGTTCGGATAACCATTTCACACCAACATGCTTAATGTGAGGAACAGCAATGTCACCCAACTGTGACTGATTAATGAGACAATCAGGGAGAAACAGCAGGTTCCTGTGGAATGCTGAGAGAAATGGGGTAGGATGTGGTCTGTGTAAAACAGACAAAGTTGTGGATGTGTGCTGATCATGAACAGCAGAGTAGGAACTTCATAGTAGGAGAAAAACTCTTATCATTTTTATTTCCCCAAAATAAAACTCCTAAGGCGGTGATCACATCAGAAGTGGCTGTGATGGCAATTCGCAGCTGTCGCTTTTCATTCTCAAAATGTTCTCAAATTTGTCTCTCGACATTCACGGCATCGCATTTTCGGTAGCCTGGTTCGAGAACTCATCGCAACAGTGCGCACATGTCATGAAAAGGTCGTCGTTTTGCTTGCACATTATTCGTTTTTCGTTCGCAAGGAAAAGCGAAAAGTTGGAGGCTTACCGGAATCTGCCATATTCCGTGCATTTTGTCATTATTTGTATTTTATTCCCATTTTGTTCACGCTAATAATGCACCGCTAAAAAAACTAATGGTTTGAGAACAAAAAGCGAACAAAATGCGACTGATTTATGACAGGACATTCGTTTATTTTTTTTGCCAAACATCCGCAAACCAATCGGAAATTACTCGCAAAATCAGACGCAAATTGTATTTCGCGTGACATACGTCTTTAACCTGCAAAATATTCGCTTGCATGTGGAGTCGCAAAACAGCTTAAAAATTTGCAAAAAAACCCCCCAAAAAAACCAAAAACAAAATAAAAAAAACCCTCCCCCCAAATAAAAAAAAATCAATTCACGTCAGTCACTTTTCTAAGGATATCATAATGGTAATTTTGGTTTAAATTAGGGCGTATTGATATTGATCAATATTTCCGTGTATCACAATATATAATTTGATTATGCTGTCAGTTTGAGAAGTATCGTGATAATGCCTGAAGCTAGGGCTGGGCAAAAAATAATACTGTCCATTTCTAAAAGAAAATGTGACATTTCTGCAAAATCACAATACTCAAGATATTCAGTTATCTGATGACATGTCACACTGTGATGAATTATCGACTATATCGCATTTAACAGAACTGAAACGTAACAATCCTACACATACATGTTCCCTCAGAGGGAAGTGTCGGTGCAAATCAATCCAGAGTCATTCACACTAATGAAAGGTTTTTATCCAGATGGCAGTGATCTTGCGTTTATTTGAACATCAATTGTACATGCCAAATGGATAATTACATATTTAACTATTTGATATAATCTACAAGGCCTTTTCTGTTTATCTCACCTAAAAGCCAGCCCTCGTGGTTCACCTGTTCATCAAACAGCTTGCACACACTAGACTGGTTAAACACAGCTCGATCTGTCAGACTGCCAGGCCAATGCGTCTCCGCACTCAGCAGCAACCCTCGGGCGTCGCAAACCAGTTGGCAGTTAATGGAGTGGAAGCCTTTCTTATTAACGTAGGACGAATCCTCTGCATTAGGTGCTTTTATTGTGATGTGTGCACAGTCTACAACGCCTATAACATTAGGAATCCCAGCCACTCTGTAGAACTCTTCTTTAGTCTGCTGCTTGGTGGCTTCGTCCCTGTTGAAGCCGATGAACTCTGGGGCTTTCTCAATCAGAGCTTTGGTGACATTGGAGACACAGCGACTCATGGAAGCCTGGCTAATGCCAATGGCGTCTCCCATCTTGCTCTGGAAAGACCCTGACGTGTAAAAACCCAAAGCTGCAAGAATCTGAACCTCAGGGCTGATTGCTCGCGACCTTTGTGTGCGTCTTAACAAACAGTCCTTCAGCAGCTCCACCAAGTAATAGATGAACTCACGAGGGAAACCAAATGTTGTCAAGAGAAACTCATCCGATACCGTTTCAATGTCAAATCGATCCAGTGTTTTGTGGCCACGACCATGGAGCAACAGGTCACAGTCCAGGATCGCAATAGGGACAGCCATTGTGAATTAAATCATCTGTAAGAAAAAATATCAGAAATAGAAACATGAGCAGTACAGAAACACAATTCCTCAGATCATTTCGTTTACCACAATCATTACATTACACTGTGTACAAGATCCACTCAGTGATGCAGTGAGTGCACAAGATAAATATCTTAAAAGGATGATTTTAAAAAGCAGCAGAAATTAGAGATGGTTTAATTGAAGAAGCGTATCTTTCTTTTTATTAAAACCATTCTGTTGTTGAGTCACCTACTTGTATACTGTGGGTTATTCACTCATATTTTCAAGATAATCATATTCATCTTGTTTTATATTCATTTCCATGGCTCCTGCTTGGTTGGAATGAAAACCTGCATTCCCACCGGCCCTTCGCAGATAAAACTAGACACCCCTGCGATAGAGCAAAGGTCACTAACCATATTCCTGGAGATCTCCCTCCCTGAAGACTTTAGCTCCAGCCATGATTGTGCTCATCTGGCCATCTAATCGTTGCCTTAAAGGTCAGGTACTATACCAATTTTCAGACCTTTATTTTTCATTTCAGACACCAGTGGAGACCAAAGTATGAGTCCTAATTCAAAAACATGACTGTGTGCTGGGCCGCCTGTTTGACTTCCTCATCCCATATATGGTCTTTTCGCTCTCTGTGCCTTCTCTGCTCTGATTGGTCACCTTTCTTAAGTGGGCCATCTTCTTTCAGTGCACTGGGAGGCAGTCCAGGATGGGCAGAGATACCGCTGTACATGGGAACGTGCATGGGCAGTAGGAAAATGCCAGCTAATCAGAGGGCCAAGCACTCTGTGACATGCTAGTGTGCCCAGAAAACAAAAAAATCTGTGAAAACCTTTTGTATACTCAAACAGTCCAGAGGGAAAACTTGTGCTAACCTTGATATGTGACACTGGCATTGTCCAACACTGTAACTAGGCCTGTCATGATAGTCCATTAATTCAGCCTATTGTATTTTAATGCAAATAATTGCATACATTTACCTGTCAATATTAACTGCTGTAATAATTGTGTGCTTATTTAAATAAAAACTATTCTGAGGGTGCATTCCTGGTTCGCTCCAGCACACTTTCTCTCCACTCTCCTGTATCTCTGACTGACACTGGGAGGAGGGGCAAAGGGGTATACAACAGATTACAGTTCAGTGGCAATCTAAAATCCTTGAAAATGTGTTATTATTATTATTAAATTACAGCAGTATTGTATATTGTGATAGTTTCTGGGACAATAGATCTCATCTAACAAAAAATGGTATCATGACAAACATGACTGTAACAACATTTAAGGGTCAAAAAGGCTAAACACCTTCCCTTTAAGAAGCACTTGATCAACTAAAAAGAGATGTGTTTGGATTTGTTGGGAGATAAAACCTGGAGGAAGGATAGATAGGGTTGGCAACCAGTGATCTAATGGATCCAATAAGTCAGACACTTGGAAAAGACGCTTGGGACGGGAGCGGGACACAGGCCAGGTGACATCTTCACTTTTTAAAGCCTGGTGCATCTTAATATCATCCTCATACACGACCTTAATGTCCTACAGAGTATTTGGGCAAAAATGTTATCTAGGTATAAAGCATGCAATTATACATTTCAGGTACCCAATAATTCTTTTACCTGCATGGAGTCATATATGATGACTGTGGTTGTATATAAGCTACTTCCACTAATAAAGAGGTATCTTTGTTCTAGCATTTTAAAGCTCTGTCAGATAAAAAGAAAATGGATTTAAGCAGCTTCTGAAAAAGGTTCAAGTCCCTACATGAATAAAGAAATACACATAAACACACTCATAAAATAAACATCATGTAATCCTTAATTATCAGGGGATGTTTGTGAATATTTAGTAATGAAAGGTGTTAAAAGTGAAAAATGTGAAACAGTATGTGTGACCTGCATATAGCTTTAACACTCAACTCTCCATTCAGCTAACTGCCTGAAGCATGCTAGCATCACATAAACATTCATACATCTACTAAACGCTGAAATTAAGGAATGTGAATGGGTTGTAAAGTAAAATAAATAGATAAATAAATGAATAAATAACCGCTAAACAAGTTGAAACTATTCATAAAGGAAACACACCCGTTTATAATCTTGCACAGCTACATTACCAGACACAGAGCTGATGCTAGTTTGTTTACACCGCCTTACATTTCATACATGAGCACTTTCTCCAGGTCTGAATCCTAATACACGGATATTTACCCCACTGCCCATGGTATTCTTTCTATAAATCGCTTTGTGTACTGTAAAATTATTTTTATTTTATTTTTTCTAGTAGGTATCTGCAAAACAAAAATTCGCCTTTCGGTAGAACTCGTGCATTTCTTCTGTTTTACTTTCGCTATATATTTTTTTTAAACATGAATCTTTAAACATCCCTCTAAAACCCTGACCTGTACACATTTACAGAAATATTACAAGGAAAAAAAAATATGTCAAAGAGTATTTTTTTTGTGAATAAATAACCCCACTTTATGATACAACGCAATATGTCGAATCTGCTGATTTCAATCCCTCACTTGTTCCACGTCACGCACGTCACGTCATTTCTCTGACCTAGCCGCTTAACAACATAAACAAAAATGGGAGCGTTAGCATACTTTGGCGTTATGATGACTCGACTCTATCCTTCACATGTCATTCCTTAGGATTATATCTTAACATTTTATACAAGCACACGCCGGCTCTCCTGAGATTGAAAGCATATATCTGAAGGGTAAAGCAGCGAATGTGAAATCTGGGATGAACTGTAAGTATGTGCATGTTGTTTATTAGCTAGCATTAGCATCACAGCGATAGCAATGATGTTGATTAAATTGTCCAGTTGTTTACCGAAAGTGGACACCAGACGTGTGCTGTCTGTGATGTAAACAGTCCCTGGAGGGCTTTGGAGAAGAAGATATTGGTTGATAATGAATGTAATTCAGATGTGTTAGCCCAGTCTCATTACTGACATGCTCATGTTGCTATTGATGACTACTAGTACAGCTGGGTGCTGTCTGAGAAGCAGCTATTGGATGTTTTTAGAGAAAACTGCGATCAGAAAAGTCGTGAGCAGCATGTCCACTTTATGAAATCAAAACAACAAATGCTTTGTAGCACACACTTACACCCACCCACTCACTCACTCAGTTCCAGTAAGTTAGGGTTGTGTAAGATCTGGAGCCTGTCCCAGGAACACTGGGCTTTAGGTGGATCACACATCATCATCATCATGCACACATATTCATGCACAATCTATTCAACTTGGCATGCTGTTAGACAAATCACTGAGGATACTCACACAAACAGGCAAAAACATCCACTGAATCTTCACACAGACAGTAAACTGAGCACAGGATCGAACCGGGAACTGTGAGACTGCAAAGTTAACTGCTGCATCAAGATGCTCCCCTGCTGTAACACACACACCCACCCACCCACCCACCATCCAGTCCTTTGAGTTAACGTGTTTGTTTGTGTAAAAGCAGGGAGAACACTAAAATGTGCAGGACAAACAGGTGGTACTCTCGGACCAGGGCTCAGAAGCTGTGGTCTAGTCTACATGGATCAGCCAACTGATCTATATGTTTAGGGCAGTTTGTTTTATTTGCATGCCAGTTAGAACAGTTACAATCTCTTTCTCTCTCTCTCTCTCTCTCTCTCTCTCTCTCTCTCTCTCTCTCTCTCTCTCAGGCTTGTGTCACGATGGACAGCGATCTGAGCCCACAATACAGGAAAGACTTGGACAAATTCATCAAGTTTTTTGTTTTGAAGGTTTTAGTTGACATTATTTACCTTCTGACAAAACAGTACGTTACTAATAGTTACATTACTCTCAAGAAAAGTTGTGATAAAAAGTGTGCGTGTGTGTTTGTACACATAGACAGTGCAGGTGATAGTCCAGGCTCGTCTGGGCGAGAAGATCTGCACTCGATCGTCCTCTTCCCCCACAGGCTCAGACTGGGTAAAGCCTCCACCATCTCCTTTCAAGCACTGTTGTGGATCGAAACGTTTGCCGTTTTTGTAACATGTGTGTTTTCTTCACTCATTTTAGTTCACCTTGGCAATTAAAGACATCCCAGAGGTGACCCATGAAGCTAAAAAAGCTCTGGCTGGGCAGCTGCCCAGTGTTGGATGTTCTATGTGTGTGGAGATTTCCCTGAAAACATCAGAGGTAAACATTCCTTTAAAAGAGACCATTCTCTCTGTTCTGGGTTCATGCTGTTTCCTCCAGCTGTAAAGTAAACCCTTGGGATTTTCCTGTCAGAATGCACAGTGCATTGCTGCTTGCTGTGGATGAGACTGCCTAC
The DNA here is from genome assembly GCA_030014195.1 of Neosilurus mollespiculum. Classification (NCBI taxonomy): domain Eukaryota; kingdom Metazoa; phylum Chordata; class Actinopteri; order Siluriformes; family Plotosidae; genus Neosilurus; species Neosilurus mollespiculum. The sequence continues at coordinate 14,012,887 of JAQMYF010000014.1, read as the reverse complement.
CCGTAGACCAGTCAGGTGGTGTTAATATTTGATTGGTGTTTATTGATTTCGGCACTACCGGAAAGTGGAGCTTCCCATTAGATCTTTGTGAGCTGTGTTTATTTGGCATAGCTGCAAACCAGTGAGGTGGTGTTAATGTTATGGCCGATCGATGTATGTATTAATACAGGCATTTACATTTGCTCAGACAGGATTGTTTACTAGCATATTTACCCTGGCTTTGTGGTTGTGGAGTGATTGACTTTGTTGAGTTGATTGACTTGAATGTTAAGTTTTGATTTTGTAGCTTTATACTGACATGAAAGTCAAGGGTTTTTTTGGGGGGTGGGGGGGGGGTTGCTTCTCTTCTAGTACTTGTTGAATGTATAAAGTGAAGAAATGGCTTTCTCAGTCCAGAATTTTTAACTTTTACCTGACAGGTGGAAGTACCTGCATAGTTCAGTGGGTCACTGATCTGAACCGTCTCTAATCTCTGATAATCTGATAATATTTGTGTGACAGCAGGGTTACTACAAACAATTATTTTAATAATCAGTTCATTCAATCATTTTTTTTATTGTTATATTTTTGTTAACTGATGCCTGATGAGAAGATTTAATACCAATATATTTTACCCCCAGAATTGTATTCAACTAATACTAATGCTGCAGAACTCTGAACTAATTTTAATTAAATGACTGGTGGAGTGAACACACGCATTCCCCCAGCTTTCGCGTGGCACCAACTGGCATATATAATGTCACATTCAATTCTCAAATTTTACTTTTGGTGGGAAAGCTTTGCAAAATTGGGTGTAGTATTTTAATTTAAATTACATAACTTATTGTTGTATAATGGGGCCTAACGTTAGGTTACATTACATTACCCGAATGACGTGTTTACGCTAATACTACTAATAACATTACTACTGTCATGACAGTAGTAACTATGTCATTAGTGGAGAACTTTGAATTTAAAAACATACCTCTTCCGAGTCTTCGAACACACGCATGCTCTGTCTAACTTGAAGATGAAGATGAACTTCTAATGGTCTAAACATACTTGGCTAATCAGTGGCTTTCTAAACTATATGAGTATCTTACTAGGACTGAGCGCACACCCATGGACTGCGGACAGACAAACACACACACACAATTTCCTGCAGAATGAAAATCGGCTTGTCACAGTACCTTCCGTGTAGTTCACGCTAAAGGTAATTACAGGCCATTAACTGCAGTATATTACTGACATTGATCTGATAATATCTTGCACACAACATGTGAGTGTTCGCCTGCGCTTGTTTCAACCAAATGAGGAACTGAGTTGATACCTGGTGACAGTATTCCTACACATTAAAAAGGTTTGTGACCTTTCTTGGAAGCTAAAAGTCTCATCTACATTTTAATCCTTGATTTCCTTGAAACCAACCAGACAATAAATAAATAAATAAAAAACAGACACGACAGTGTTGTTTCTGTACAAGGTGAATCAGTTTCTGTGTGAATCGACTCCAAAGCTTCAGGTCTAGTTCCCAGTCTTTAGAACCTGAAAACAGTGAATCGTTTGTTTGCAAATTCAGTGTAAACCGATTTAATGACTAATCCCAAGATGTAGAAATACTCTATATTGTTCAAGCCAAGAAAATTAAATAGTGGAGAGTTTATCACTGCTGATGGGGTGAAAGCAAACCGTTCAATTGCTTAAGAGTCAGTTTTAGAGTTTATACTATCAGAATTGTTGTCTGTCCTGTTTTTTTAATTTTGAGATATGGTACCCAAACTGTTCCTCAGTTGACCCTGTCTGTTCTGAGCTAAGCAGCACCTTTTTTGGCCATTTTTGAGCTAAATTCTCACCTCTTATTCAAAGCTTCCCAGGTGTCCCAGCTCAGAGTTTATTGTAGAGTATTACTGTAGCGTAGTAATCCACCTGGGGCAGCATGGTGGCGTAGGAGTTAGCACATCTGCCTTACCAGGGTGTGAGTTTGCATGTTCTCCCCGTGCTTGCATAGGTTTTCTTCGGCTTCTCCAGTTTCCTCCCACAGTCCAAATGCACATTAGTCTAATTTGGCATTTCCAAGTTGCCCCTAAGTGTGAGTGTGTTAATGCGTGTGTGTTTGTTGGCCCTGCAAAGGACTGATGAGCTGTTTAGGGTGTAACACACCTTTGTCCACAGTTGGCTGAAATAGACTCCAGCCTCCGCGCGACACTAGAAGGATTAAGTAGTTCGGCTGATTAGTGAGATTTATCTACCTGGAAGAACACTGAAGTTAGTCAGTAGCTATACAAGTGGTTTCTGTCCGTCCATACAACTTGTTAGTGCAAAAACTGAAGTAAATGATCACAAAATTTGGTGCCACTGGGTGGGATTGTATATGCGTGTGTATAATATAACATAATTGATCTTTGTGCAGGGGGATTCAATGGAGCTGGAAACATGGTGCTTGGAGATG
>JAQMYF010000014.1:13991111-14007170 GCA_030014195.1 Neosilurus mollespiculum | reverse complement strand
ATGTACAGGTAATGAGTGCTCTATAATCAGCACAGTACAGGTCATTTATTCCACCGTTTCTTTGGCAGGATATATTTTGGTGATGTGCAGTTAACAGGACTTGGTGAAGGTAAGAATTTTACAGGAGTGTGGAAATTATATTTTGGATAATTTGTTTGTACCCAGCAGGATATTTTGCCATCTCTTCTGTTCTCAACCACGTCCACTGTCTGTCATTTACACCTTTGTATAGGTTTCCAGACAGTACGTGTAGGAGTTGTAGGTACTCCAATAGGAACCCTCACACTCTCGTGTGCATACCGCACCAATCTGGCCCTCATGTCCTCCAGGTACCCACTACCTCTCTCTGAATACACAAACACACATACATACAAGAAAAAGGGACTTAACATGCAAAGGATTCTGATTAGTAAGGACTTAAACAACAGCACATGCTGTTAAGGATAGTACGGTGTAATGCAGTTTGAAGCTGAGGTACTAACACCTCCTGGCAGTTGTACTAGGTGTACTTCTTATAACCACAAGTGCTATATTCCTTACATCAGTTACAGTGCAGCAGTTTGGCAATGATTTTATTTTTACTTTTAAATGGAGAAAAATGTATATAGCTTTTATTTATTATTTAAAAAATTATTCTTACCATTATTTTTATTCCAAGTTTTGCTGATTTTTCATAAAATAATTGTAGCATGAACAGAAGATATTTTCTCTGCATCACGTCACCTCCTGTAGTGATGAACCTACTCACAGGATATGGGGTAATATCCAAGTAGTAGATTAGCCAATCAGATTGCTCATATCCAGTGGGTGTAGATAGACTAATGTGTAGATATTCTACCGTCTGTTATGCACACCTGGGGAAAAAAGTTACATTCTCCAATGGATCTCTGCCTGGTTTACGGTTCTAGCTGTGTAATTGGGCAATCACACAAAAAAGCCTTTGTCTGTATTTAGCTTTGTACAGTACTGAGTGCAAGGTATTTTTTTTTTCTTGTGTATGCAAACTGTATTGTGATGTCCCAAGAGAAAAACTTTTCACACTGCATACAATTGATGAATTGAGAAGAAAAGGAATTAACTTGTGTTGGGCTTACAGGCAGTTTGAGAGGACGGGCACAATCATGGGCATCATCATAGACCACTTTGTGGAGCGTCCACTTGGGAACACGGCCATCATGCACCCCTGCAACTACAGGTGCAGGACTGACTAGGATGTGTGTTTGTTTGCGCTGTGCAAAACTCTTTTGGATTCTGTAGTTTACCGTAATTTCAATGGTCTGGTAGCATATGATTTTAGCCATAGTCATGAAGACACTGGAACAAGTCATGTGACTTTAATTTCTTGTTGTCTTTTAATATGGTTACAACCAAGTCAGCATTGTCAATTTTTATTTATTTATTTATTTATTTTTGCTGTCTCAGAGCTCCTGGCGATGAAGAGGGAGGGGTTTTTGCTGGGGTGGAGGACTCACAGGAAGTGTGCACCACCTCCTTTTCAACTTCTCCACCTTCTCAGGTAGATACCCAACCAAACACAGAAAGCACATAAAACATTTCTGTGTAGTCACCTCATCATTTAGCACCGTCACAGAGGAATATGCTCACATACACACAGGAATAAAGCTGCACTTTTGTGGGAGAATTTACCAGTGATATACGTAAATGCATGTTGAAATGTACCAGAGCAAGATCTAATACTGTTGTGTGAAATTATTATAACTTGGCATAGTTATAATGAAATGTCTCCCTCTAGTGAGCATCTTATGAGTATCTAAAAAAAAATGCTTCGTGTTACAGATTAGGAATTCTGTGCATTTTTTTTTTTTTTTTAGCTTTGACCTTGACCTTCCAGTGATCAAATATTTTCCAGTACTTAGTTGGGATAACATATTGATTGTGTCTGGCTGAAATCCATCCGGTGGTTTTGTCAGAAGGTTGTCCACAAACAGACAGATAAACTAAACACCACTGATTACAGCTCTTCTGCTGGAGATGTATAGCACCTCCTGGTGGAGTTAATAACAGGATAAAATTTAAGAAGTTTAAGAAAGTAAGCACAGTCTACCACTTTGTAGCAGGAACAAGATTTTTTGTCAGATGAATTGTACAAATTGGTATTTGTGCACTATAAGAGACTTGAAGCTACAAATGTAGCATTAGTGGAAAGTAGACGCGGTTGTTAATCCAACTCAAGTGTGCGAAATGGAATTGCTTCTAAAGCTACACAAATTCTCAATGTTAATGTTTAAGAGATTTGTATGGCTTCTGAGAGCAGTTCCACAACTGAGACGTCACACTGTTTGGTCCTGAACATATCTCTGTCTCCCTCAGTGTCTCACTTTATCTTCTTCTTTTAATTTCACTGATTCTCCTTTGGTCAGATTCAATCTTTAGTTTCTGTTCTCTTCTTCAGTTTAATTGTCTTTTTCCTCGTCTTGCTACTTTTCAAGGTTGTTTTCATTTCTCTTTTTGCTCCCTCTTTCTCTTCTTTTTCTTCCTGTGGATGTATGTAGTGTCTGTGTTCTCTAAGTCAAGCACATAGTAAAACTCCTAAGCCTGCTCTGATGGCCACTCTGAAGGTCCCTGTGATGGGGCTGGGCTTCTCACAGCGAGTGAGTCCTCTGAGCATGTGTGTGTGTGTGTGTGTGTGTGTGTGTGTGTGGTTAATTATAGTTATACAAATAACATATTAAACAAGAAATGTCATCTCTGAAACTAACTGATACCTAATGTATAGATGAAGATAAAATTGAAGCACACAAAAAAGTACAAACCTCCACCAAGCCACATAATGTTTTGTGTAATCCTGCTAACAAGCACAAAAACCTAACAAAAAACATCATATCCTTCGCTGAAGTAATAGACTACAGAGATGTGTTTTCTGTTTCCGGTCTATAACTCATCTGTTTCTAGTGATATTGTTTGAGCAGCCATGCTGTTAGCTTTAGCATGCTCTCTAATGCTTGCTAACTGGATGTGTGTGCGTGTAACTTACTAGCAGGTCTACAGAGCAAGGGAGAAGAGTTTTTAGAATTTAATTGAGTTTCATTTTTATGTCTCTTATAGACAAATATACATGCAGAAATAATTGTAAATAAAAAGCTCTCACAGCTGTTACGCATACAGCATGCGTATGGTGGATAGCTCTGAGTACAGGTGTCAAAGAGGTCAAACCCGTCCCGAATACACATTGGGATCTGATCAGCCAAGCTCTTATATCAGTGTGTATATGTGTAAAGCTTTGTCACTTTGAAGGACTGTCTGCTTTGTCCTCTGAGTAAAGGATGGTATATATGTTTTAAGGTGTGATAACAGGTGTCAGCAGCTGCTTTTTAAATACTTTAATTACAGGCTGATTAGATTGTTAGAATTAATGAAATAACAATTCTCGCCATTCAGTCTGACCCCAGTGGATAAGACTCCCTTCTGTACAGTCAGGAATTCTCATTTAGTTGTTCATTAAACAAGCATTTATATACAGCAAGATAGGAGAAAAAAGAGGTGTGAGGAAGAATGTGTGACAAAAGTCAAAACATGACCATGGTCTCAGCCACAAAAGTCAAAACATGACCATGGTCTCAGCCACAAAAGTCAAAACATGACCAAGGCCAGAGAACATGGCTATCATATGCATCCATTCATTTTCCACTGTATATCCAAGGTCTGGTTGCGTAGGCAACATGACTAGGAGGGAAACCCAGGCATCCCTCTCCATGGCGACACTCCAGCTCCTCCTGGGACATCCCAAACTGGGTTTTTTTTTTTCTTAACTGTTGTGAAATATGTCTTACTGTTGTAAGCTGCACTGAGTAAGTATAGCTGGAAAAAAGTTTTTGTGAGTAATTTTCATTTTAGGCTGCAAAGCAACAAAATTTTGAAGTAGGGTGATTCTTTTATAGACCAGCTGGATATATAAAGGGCTTCATATTTTTATTCCAGCTTTACAAAAGCCACACATCACATAACTCATAAGTCATTTGGAGATTAAGAAAGTGGAATTGGTTGTGCCTCCCTATTGAGTAACATTTGAACTTTGCCATTTGTATATAGTCGCTTGATCACTCTCAGCACATCCTCAGGGGGCAGCTGTAGCCTAATGGTTAGAAAAGCGGCTTGGGGACCAAAAGGTCGCTGCTTTGATTTCAAACCAGCAGGAAAAATGTGTGGCGGTGGCGGAGTGAGCTGAACCTTCCCTTCCTCCTCCTTCATGGCTGAAGTGCCCTTGAGCAAGGCACCTAACCCCCAACTGCTCTCTTGGTGCCCCAATGTGTGTGGCATCCCACTGCTCTGAGTGTGTGTGCCCACTGTTTACGTGTGTGTGTGTGTGTGTGTGTGTACTCACTTTGGAAGGGTTAAATGCAGAGGCAATAATTTCCCTTGCGGGATTAATACAGTATAGCAAAATAAATGGAAAAAACTCACAATGCTGAGAGTGATGCAACTTTAGTCCTGTTTTTAGGCATATGAGCAAAAGTGATGACGCATTTTAAGGAACTTCTATGAACAAAGAGGTCGAGAGTCAGGCTGTGAGAAGTTGATATACTTTTGAGCTGTATATTTTAGGAGAAACGGGATGTTTATGCTATACATGAATAAAAGAAGTAAAGGGGCTTGGTTATCACAGTACCTCAGGGTGCACCACGAGGAACTGTTTATAATATCTATAATTCTCTTTTCCTACCTCCACTATGGCTGACTTCACTTGATTTGGTACTTGATTTTTTTTCGCTCCAGTTTTTCAATGCTTTTTAGTTTTTACCTCAAAGTTAAAAAAAAAATACATGGAAATGGACAGTGGAAGCAGTTTGGTGTTTTAAAATAGTGGAGAGTTCTTATGGTACTCCTTTCTGCAATGCAGGGAAGTTATCATCATAAATGTGACCCATCACTGCAAAGTGGGAATTAAGTTGGAAATTAATAATTTAAGTAATTGGTACCATTTTGTAGCTGATATCCTAAGCTTTGAAATGATACCAAATTTTCTAATGTATGTTGCCAGTTTTGGAGTAACTAACCCAAACCTGTCAGGAATTTTCAGCCTTTTAAGCAGCTTTGGAGAAAATCGCATTTAAAGTTCAAAGTATTTAATAATTTCCGACTTCATACCCACTTTGCTGTGATGAGTCACAAATATCCTAATCCTAATCATGCTTTGTCACACAGACAAAAATTTTACCATTTTGGTATTGTTATTGTGCATTTACAGTACAGTACATATGTTTATACAAGGAGTGTTACTTGTTTATGTAATATTACTGGTTAACATGATTTTTTAGTTTTTTTTAAACGGAACTGAAGCCATGTAAAGCCATGAACTCGATTTTGGTGTCACGTTTGTGCTCTTGTGCCCATATAGGCAGCCCAAAGTAGTGCGCTGTGTGCAGTTTTTCTTGTTTAGTCAATGTTTTTTCTTCTTAATTAGAAATAAGTTTTTGAATACCACCGAAAAGACAGTAAGTTATATTATGCCTGTTTCTTTACTGAAAATAAAACTTTTACCGGATGTTTATGCTTGTATCGAAACCTGCAAATTTTCATTCCCATTCTCGTTATATAATAATAATATCTTATACATATGTCATAATTCTGTCCATTGAACAGTTTTTATATCAGTCATACTCTTGAATTTCACCATGAAAGTTCTTCATTTAAAATCAATTTAAAATGTGATTTGATCATTTTGAAGGTTCTTTTAATGTTCAATGTTCTGGTCATTTATTCTTTTTCCTTACTTTTATGCTCGATCTAGAACTTGACTAATCAAGACTCTAACAAGATCTTTCTTGTCCATTTTTTTCAGCTCTAATGATATTCAAAATATAACATCTCCACTTACTAATAAAATAATCAAACAATGTTTTTTTCTGTAATTTTTACTGAATGTGTTTGCTATTCGCCAATTATTTAATTCAAGGAACATGGTCTTAACATGGAGGGAATTTCACTCCTAAACGTTGGTTCTACTCCTTACTGCGGGACACTAAGTCTGAGTGTGCATCTAACTCGGAAGACCTACTCTGAGGACTTTAATGAGTATGGGCTGAGAACTTACAGTACTTACTGAAGTACTAAAGTCCTTCCACTTGTAGTTTTGAATTCCTTATGTCTTCCATTTCATAATGTGAAACAAAATCAAATGCGCAGAGCAGACACAGATTTATTTCCTTATCAGGCTTGTTTAGAACCAAGTTATTATTACAGGCTGAACTTTCATAATCTAGTGGGATTTTGATATAGTAAGTGCATGCTGAATGTAACTGTAGTCTTAATGAGCATCCAGGGTGAAGCGCTCTCTCTCTCTCTCTCTCTCTCTCTCCCTCCCTTTCTGCCCTTTCTTTATCATTATCTTTCCTCCTTTGCATTCTTTCAGCTCTGCACTTCTCGTCTGTCGTATCAGACTCCCCTGCTGGGGCCAGTAGATTTGTGCCATCCTACCACCTGCACTGCAGCTGCCAACCCACATCAGGTACCAGAGAACTCACATACCTACACCAGTAAACAGGTAACGAGATAATGAGTTTTATTTCACTGCACATTTCAATACATGACCCAAATGGGTACCCAAGGGAACAAGTTTGAATTTATTCCTCATGCATTTAATTAAATTGTTGTATAAGTGTTTGTAAGATTGGCCGTTTGGTGTATGTAATGAAATGAGCTGAAACTGAAAATTGTTGTCAGAAACTTTATGGGGAACAGTTTTCACATCTATAATGATAAGATGCAAATGTACACTGTGGGGAGAATAGGAGAGTGTTATCCACACACTAAACCCTCTCATGATATGATCTCTTTGTTATGGCTGGGAAATAAAATCACACAGGATGTGTTACTGATGATCCAAATCTCTAAATAGCCAAGAGGTCTCACAAGCCTGAATACCAGGACTCGCTCGAGTGTCTGATACCTTTTGTCAGATGTGGTGAATAGTCTTCTATTACTTTTTAAACATGTCCATTCACTCCTTTCTGATTCAAACAAATCTCTATACATTGTAATGAAACGATTATGTGTAAAATGTATCAGGGCAGTGACTTGATCCTACTCTACAAAACCTCATTGTGTTACTGGGTTCTGAAGTTTAATTGTTTTTTTAATTAGAAGGATGCATGAAAGTCATGAGATCTGTTCTGATTGTAACCATTAGATGCTGAAACCAGAGTTCAGCGTCTGGGGTTAAATAAGAACCATGGTGAATATGACTGTTGATTTCTCTACAGATAGCTGCTCCAGGGAAAGAAGGCGGAGTCCCGCAGGTGCTAGTTCAGCCCTGTCATGGAACTCAGGCAGACCATGGGCGTGTTCCATCCTGCCCCTTAGCAGACACACCCCATCCCTCAAACTGCAGCAAGTATGGCATTATTACCTCCGCCACTTGGCGATCTGGATCTATGAATGTATTAATTTTTATTAATTTTTTGTCTGTTAGCAAGATTATGCAAAAACTACTGTTCCAATTTTCATCAAACTTGATGGAGATCTGGGGAATGGAAAGAACCTATTACATTTTGGAGCAGATCTGGATCCAGGGTTTTCTGAAAGATTATTAAAGACTTTTGTCTGTTAGCAAGATTACTCAAAAACTACTGTACTTATTTAGGGCAAGGTAAGGGCCTGGGAAGAGCCCATTAAATTTTGGAGAAGATCTGGATCCAAGAATTTATTAAGTATTATGCACAAGAATTCACAAACATTCAGTCAATGTCACTGGCCTATACATATTTCCCTGTCCAAACAGGTACACATAGCCCACATGGTGAAGGTTCATGCACTGTCCCAGTGCTTAGTATCTTGTTTTGTTTTGTGCTAGTTCATAGATAATAGATATTTAAATGTATAAATTATTACAGTATTTTACTGCATTGTTTTATTTAATCTAATATGCAGGTAATGTAAAGCTTTTACAATACGTGTGTACTCTCTGCATGCACATGTGTGTGTAGTGGTGAAACGGATGCATTGTCGAGAAGCAGTGACGTTAAGAGTGCGTCCCCTTCCGATGCCCCCGAGACAACCTTTACCAGGAAAGTTGGAGCTTTTGTCAACAAACCCACCACACAGGTGAGAACACAGCTGCTCAAATAGTTCAGAGATCATGTAGGAAGATTGCTTTAACCGCCTGCCTTGTGATTGTGTAGGTGACCACTGCCAGTCTGGATCTGCCGTTTGCTGCATTTGCTCCCAGAAGTTATGACCTGGAGGAGAATGACCCCATGGTACAAACATGATGTGAACAAACACCCAAATGCAAACACAAACATGGTTATGTGACCAGCAATCAGCTAAGAATTTTAAAACGCAACATCCAGAAACTATTGGTTCCCCATTAATCCCATCCGGGGCAGGAAATAAGTCCTGTTTCATCTGTTCTTCCTGTTTATATTATTATTATTTAAACCAGAGATTAAGGGTAGGTTAGGATAGGCTTAAGTTCATTCTCTTTTTATCAGCCTCATCTTCCAGATCCATATCTGGAGGAGGAGGAGGGGGGGTATTTTTGTGTTTATGGTCAGAAATCTATTCTGAGGGAAAAAAAATTCCGAGCTAATGTTTGAGTTTAAAGTCAGTATTGTTAAAATGGAAGACATGTATGCGCTTATTAAGTTATATTTCACAGTAGGGTTTAATAATACGGAGATTCTTTGTCAGTTGGCATATAGTCATTTACATTTGGCAGACACCCTTATGTGACCCCAGAATGACTTTCATTTTTATACACCTGAGCAACTGAGAGTTAAGGGCCTTGCTCAAGGGTCCAACAGTGGCAGATTGGTGGTACTGGGGCTTGAACCCGCGACCTTTGGATTAGCAACCTAGAGCCAAACTGATTTTTGAGGGTTTTTTCCTGATCTGATTTTAAATGGCCCATGTGCATGAAGAAAAGAGAACATGGCCCTAGTACTCTTCTGTATTAATCTCGTCTCAAAATATTTGTATAATTCATTTACATGTATTCATGTGTAGAAGTTTTGAATGAAATAGTCCTGAAAACAGAATGGATCATGGTAAACAATTTAAAATATAGTTACTTTGACAGAATAACTTCTTTTCCACATTACAATTTAAGATCCATGGCCTACAATGTCACCGAATTGTTGCAGTTTTTCCTTATAACTGGATGATGTTAAGGCAGGTATATTTTGTGACTCGCCACCACAACAGAGGCTTCTGGGAAAGGTCATTTAACAAGATTGTCCAAAACGTCTACATTCTTCTACACAATACAGTTTAATACCTTAAAGTTGGTAGTTGAAAAGTCAATTCTAAGCACATATTGTCCCATTAATTGCCAAGTGATCAACATACTAAGATCAGATATTAAAATGTTTTTCTCTCAGTTTCCTCTTAGGCTTAATAAAGTGTTATTTAAAAAAATGAACTGGATAAGCTTTTCTAGAATGCCAGTTGTAATATCTGTGATATCGACGTTATGGGCAACTCAAACTGTAGTATGTAGTATGCAATCTCTCAGGGTTTGGTACTGGATCACAAGAACATCATTCTGTCTTTGCTCAGTATCTATCTCAGACCAGTGCAGTGCTCTCTGTGTTATTCATCCAGAATGAAGTTGGGACATAAACGACTTGGTCTTTTGCTGTAAAATTATGAGATATTCTGACTAAATCTTCAACATAATAATATACAATGTATGTTCAGGTACAGCCGCCAGCAACACCCACACCATCCTCTCCGCTACAAGACAGTCTGCATTCTGAGAGCTCCAGCCAGAGTGGAGGCCAAGCACAAGATGACTTTGTCATGGTTGATTTTGTGAGTAACCCACCGTAAATAAAACATCTGCACATGATACGTATTATTAACACATGACAAGAATGACAAAACACTTCAAGCCCTGACTGTGTTTTAAATGCACTGATGATCTGTCTGACTGTAATATTATTAACGTTATTGTCTGTAAATCTCTTAGTCTTCTTAAATATACTTTATATAAAGGTCTGTAGATTAGTCTCTAGACCCTGGCTTGTGAATTGTAGAACTTTATTCGGGGGGGGTTTGAATTACAAAAGTCAGTTAAGTTATATCTTGAGGAAAAGTGCTGATATTCTGTATAACAGTGTGGTTGTGAGTGTGATCTTACTTTAATTCAGCAGATCTACAGTACCACCAAGAAATTAATACTGACTAACTGAGAGTTGAGACACAATATGGACAAATAGGAGAAAAAATTTTAATGGATAGTGTTGCATGTTGGTTGCTATGCCAACACACAGACTTACTGATAGCCCATAGTGAGTGCAATATCCTTTTCATTGTAAGGAACTACTGCTAGAATTGAACTTTTATGTCATAAACACAGCTGAGTTGAGTGATACAAACCCTGAAATGTACCAGCCCTGCAATACTTACTGCTGTAAGGCAACAACAGTATGCACAATCTGATTGGTCGAGGTATGGGTAATAAATTGTGTATGGACTAGTGCGTATCGTCCTGCAAGTAAGCCGTTAGCTAGCTGCAGTGTACTGTAATTTTTAGCAGCTGCCATGGAAAGCCAAAAGCTACCTTTCATGAATGTATATGGAGACAGGATGTATACGCTATATACGGAGTTTATTGTTGACTGGCATCCCAAGACATGCAAAAAATGAAACAACCCAAGACATCCAAAAAAATTAATAAAGAAAGCATAGCATGTAGCTGGCTAGGTACAAAGTAAGCAAAGGTACAAACTAGGCAAAACAAGCACGAAGCAAAGAAAACACCAAGACCATGAAATCTACTGAAAATTGGAAAACTAAAACACAAGAAAGAAAACCACGGTGTGATGGCCGCTGAAAGGAGTAACGCTCCACACGTTGGTGATAAGGCGAAGGCTTAAATCTACGTCCTGGTTGCGCTCACGAATTTCACCCATGCTGGGAAACGCAGTTCGCTTGTGAATCAGTGATGGCGTTGTGAATAGCAAATACAAATAACACAACCAGTGAGATCGTAGGTAAACAAGCCAATCACACACACTCTTGTTTCACCACAACTTTCAGGTAAACACGTTGTGTAATGAATTAATATAATCATTAAGATGTGCATGCCCATGTGTGAAATAAATACTCTTATTATTAGTATTATCATTTTGCCTCAAAAAAAAAAACCTCAGGTAAATGCTTATTATTATTATTATTATTATTATTATTATTAATTATTTATTTCAAATTTTCATCATCTTATAATTTTACATTCCTCACGCACAAAAAAGTTCATCAGGTGTATTTAAACCATCTTTTACAATACACATCTTTTACCATAAACTAGTTATAGGTGCTAATTTCGAATGAAATAAATGACCAATCTACTTTACTGCTACATTCCTGATATTTCTTAGTGATTAATAATAGGTTTGTTATTTGTTTGTTTGTTTATTTATTCTCTGAGTTTACAGAAAATATTCTATATCATGATATATACTGTTATCTGGATACAAAATGATATGAAGCTCATGTTGTACAGTTCCAACTGAAGACTACAAAAATTGGCATCTTGATTAACTTCTGCATAAAGTTTGTAGTATTCACATTATTTTTGCTTTTGTAGGTTTTTGTAGGTTTTGTGTAATTATGAATCATGAACAAATGTAATCTGGAGGAAAACAGGACTCATTTGAAAAATACTGACGGATTTTCTTGATCATGCTGATTGGCGTGATGTTGAGGTACACCGGTCTGCAGTCAGCAGTCCAAGAGAAACAGATAGTGAAACGAAAATCAAAAGTGATGTGGATGTTAGTTTAAAAAGCTTTTCCAAGAAAAGGAGTTCTGTTTGCATTGCAGAAACCAGCGTTCTCTAAGGACGACCTGTTGCCGATGGACCTCGGCACTTTTTACAGAGAGTTTCAGAATCCGCCCCAACTCACAAGCCTTTCCATTGACGTGAGCGCTCAGTCCATGGCTGAAGACTTGGTGAGGACGACTTTAGGACCGATTAAAGTTGATCTCTGTATAATTGTGTACAAACGATACTTACCGTCATTTGTGGATTGAAGTCATTTATCTTCTTTATACCATGTTTCTGTACAGACTTTTTCCACTGACACTTTATTTATTGTGCAGGACTCTCTGCCAGAAAAGCTGGCCATCTACGAGAAGAACATTGATGAGTTTGACGCATTTGTGGACACACTACAGTAGATCACAACAAAATCAGGCTACACTTCAGGAATGTGTTGTTTTTTTTCCCCTTCAGCCAAAACATTATACAGCTGATTGCATTGGGGTTTCCTGCTCGCCTGCTGTTCATTTCCCATGTTTAAGCAATACGCTGTAAGATTTAAAGCTCTTTTCTTTGCATCCACTTTCTTAGATTCTTGAGCATGATTGATGATTCCAGCCTGGTGTGTATGAGAGATTTATAAATAGCTAATGGTTTAAATACAAACAAACAAACGGTAGTCTATAAATCATGTTCATGTTTGGGTTGTCTACTGTTGGTATTTTTATAGACGTGTCAATCAAAAACTCCTTTCGCCTCTCAATAAAACAGCCCGTCTCAGTGGAGAACCCAAGCTCACACCTTGAATGCTGTAGATCCGCTTGTATTGGAGTACTTCAGAATTTCAGTTCGAAAAGTGGTGTTGGTGTGGAGGGTTCTTGGCAGGTCCAAATCATTGTAATAAATGTATATAGTGCACAAATTAATTAAATTTTATAAAGCTACTGCCAAGAGCTGGAAGCCCACAACCATCTGATATGTTCTGCAGAAATCCCTGTGGTTGAATCAGTAATCCTTTCTTTACTACCACCATGTTTAAAAAGAAGGCAAAAATAGCTTAATTATGTACATTCTGTTCTACCCATGAATAGCGTCAGAGCTGTAATCTGGTCAGTGGAGAGGAGATGGAGCATTGTATTTAATTCTGATTAGTTGTGAGAATATCATTACTAGGGATGCATCTATACCCGTACCGTGAACACTGCCCAGTACCGTATTCATTTACTCAAATGCTCTGATTCAACACTCGATCCCGCAAGCAAAGCTTAGAGAATGATATTGTGCTAGTGAACAGAGAGCACAATATAATCTGGACATGTTTCATGATTAATGATCACAGAATTGCAGACTGTAGCCTGTACTATGAGGAAATGTCAAGAGGAGGCTCTACATCATCTTCCTACAATACAAAACACTTGATTAAAAAAATCATCTCGCAGTCAGTCTCTTTAACAGTAAAACAATCTCTTTAACAGTGGCCCTGCAATGGTCTGGCAAGCTGTTCAGGGTGTACCCTGCATTGCCCAGATGGGCGCCAGCCTCCCCGCGACCCTATTTAGGTTTAAGCGTCTTAGAAAATGAATGGATGAATAAAAAAAAAAAAATCAGTAAGCACACACAAAGGAGGTAAAGTGAGTATGCAGGGAGGCTTTTGCACACAGGGCCAGTTTAGTTCTGCAAGTACTGAGTACTGACTGGATCTAGACTTAGTTCTGAAGTCAAGGAAGTTAACATGGATAATAAATCAGAGCCAAATAATGTTCCATGACATCCTTGATTGCTTATTATTATGAAGGATACTCTTTTTAGTGTCACATATCATAAAGCATGTACTGGTCTGAAAACAGGTATATATGCATCTCTATTACATTGAAAACAATTTTCACTTTTTTCCCCCCATTTCACTATCAACCATAGTACACTCAGAGCACAAAAGAAAGCTGTGCATTTCTTCTCCTGATACCTTCTTGACCATTCGGATGTCCTCCTGAATGATTCCTTACTGGTATATTTAATATTTAATAATAAGCTTGAAGCA
This sequence comes from Neosilurus mollespiculum, assembly GCA_030014195.1. Classification (NCBI taxonomy): domain Eukaryota; kingdom Metazoa; phylum Chordata; class Actinopteri; order Siluriformes; family Plotosidae; genus Neosilurus; species Neosilurus mollespiculum. The sequence goes on along the minus strand of JAQMYF010000014.1, from coordinate 13,993,410 downwards.
AATTTTATTCTCCACTCAAGAATCCTAATCATCCATCGTGATCATAATATTTCAACACTTCTAAAGCAGACAGCGTAGTCTAGTTCAACACTGTTCATGTTACTCTTTGTGATGTCTTCTTTTGTTACAGTCGGTGTTTTAAGAGCCTCTGCTTTTCTCCTCTCTCTGTTTAAACACTGTTCCCTGGCATGTACATGTGTGCAATAAACTGCTCTATTTCACAAGGGTTCCAAGCATTCCTTACTTCATGCATTTTATAATACATGAAAAATTTGGCTTTCAATGAAAGCATACAAAAGCTGAATTTTTAAAATGACAAAAAAATAGACAAACACAAAAATTAAAATAAACCCACACTTTAAGTGGTCCAATCAAAATAGGAGGTTAAGTAACATTTTGGATACAAACATGTTTATGCTACCAAGTAACTAAAATTAGGTGTTTTCCATCAACCAATGACCATTTCATATGTAAGTGAGGCAGCCTTTGCTTTGTTCTCACCCCTTCAATGGAAAAAAAAAAAAAAGGAACAGTGTCCCTGTACTCTGCAACTAAACAACACTGCAAAACCATTAAAAATCACCAGAAAATAGTTTTCAAAGGTTCTATTCTACAGACTTTATTTGCAGAAGACAGTTTGTATCATCTGCCAAAAATAGGCAAGCAATCTGGCAGAGTGGTGCTCTGGTGAGAGCATATTTTACAACTGCGAATCAAAAAAAGCCCTTCAGAGGAAACAATCGAGCAGTCAGGAGGTCAAAACTGTTCTACAGAATATTTCATGTACTCACAACTCCCCCCACCCCTTTATTAATTTATTGATAATTTTAGTAGACAATGTGTTAAATTGTTACTTCTGATGATACATGAACCCTAATAACTAAATGTCTTGTTTCTAGAGTAAATATTTCTTTATTTATTTATGGTACAGTAGTGCAGAACAATGTAGTTGACTGTAAAATGTTATGACATTGCGAAGTTAATGATGTCGAGTACCCACAGTACACTTCCATGAGTAGATAAGTGAGAAACGGAAGCTTGGGCTTGTTTTTCTGACCTTTAATCATTCAAGACCTGGAAACTTTGTTCAGATGGATTGACCGTCTTGTGCTTCTCTCACTCCACCTGAGACAAACAACGTGTAACTTCATCTGCCCTTCTGAGCTGGGTACGGGACCATCGTAAGTAGCATTCAGTGGATCTTCTTCACAGAATTTACATTCACTTCTTTTTTTTTTTTTTTTTTACTTGTTTGTTTTTGCAGTGTTTGGAAATCACAACCCATTATTACCTAAATGTATTATATTTAATACGGAGTCCTTATAGCTGTTATATACGCCTGTATCTGTATTGCATATCAATAAGGGAATATTTTCCCTGGCCTAATACCCATGATTTTAGGGTATTCAAGAGGGGAACTGTTAGAATATCTATATTATTAATGATATTATATTATTTATTGTATTCATTTATTATATTATGTTATTCATTGTTGGAATATCTCCATTATTTCTCTGTCTACGTGGCATAGATACGTATTCCTTTTTGTTATTTTCCATAAGTGCAGAACATGCAGAACATGTTTTGCGTGAATTCAAGGCTTATTTTTATAACCTTGGTGTCTGAGCCTTCTGCTAAGAAGATACGTGGAGACATTCTGTTCTGATTCTTAGTTTCAGAACTCCTGCTTACGCTGCCCAAGCAGTTTCTATTTCTCATATCTATTCTATAACCTTCAGTTTTAGTTGCACCCCCCTACCCCTTTTAGTCAGGGGGAGCTTTAAGGTTGACCCTAGACTTTCCTTTGTATGTCTGATGGTATAAATACCTTGCGTTTTGTTGCATGCTTCGGTGATGCGTGATTAAAGACTGTAACTCTCCGTGGTTGTCAGTGTTTTTCTCACGTCTCTCCGAGGAATTCTGGGTTACACTTCACTTGAATCCAAATCCAAACCTTATTAATTCTGAACAAGATGGTGGATGTGGTGTTTTGTGAGCAGAAAGTTAAATGATAAAAAGTTCAGTCAAGGTTTACACATTTTAAAATTGATCCAAGTATTCCAAGTTCCATTAAATGGATGTTACATTTACAGGAATGTGTAGTTACAGCGCTTTGCCTTAGGATAATATATTCAGCCCAAAAAAGGGTTTCATTATCAGAACAGGTAGAAAGTGATATAGTATTAGAAACCTACATCTAGCTCCTGAGTGGCGCATCGACTATCAACCCAGAGATCGCAGGTTTGAATCCGGGTTGATGCCACAGCCATCCGTGACCGGGAGTCCATGGGAGCTAATT
>JAQMYF010000014.1:13966847-13978978 GCA_030014195.1 Neosilurus mollespiculum | reverse complement strand
ATGTACAGGTAATGAGTGCTCTATAATCAGCACAGTACAGGTCATTTATTCCACCGTTTCTTTGGCAGGATATATTTGGGTGATGTGCAGTTAACAGGACTTGGTGAAGGTAAGAATTTTACAGGAGTGTGGGAATTATATTTTGGATAATTTGTTTGTACCCAGCAGGATATTTCGCCATCTCTTCTGTGTCTCTCTCAACCACGTCCACTGTCTGTCGTTTACACCTTTGTATAGGTTTCCAGACAGTACGTGTAGGAGTTGTAGGTACTCCTATAGGAACCCTCACACTCTCGTGTGCATACCGCACCAATCTGACCTTCATGTCCCCAAGGTACCCACTACCTCTCTCTGAATACACACACACACACACACACACACACACACACACACACACACACACACACACACACACACACACAAGAAAAAGGAACTTAACATGCAAAGGATTCTGATTAGTAAGAACTAATACAAGAGCAGGGACAACACACCATTCACACTCACACTTAGGGGTGATTTGGAACACACAATTAGCCTACTGTGCATGTTTTTGGACCGTGGGAGACAACCGGCATACCCGGAGGAAACCCACGCAAGTACGGTGAGAACATGGAGACTCCACTCAGAAACGTCTGAGCCCGGAAATCGAACTCGGGCGTTCTTGCTGTGAGGCAGACATGCTAACCCCTGCGTCATTATGCTGCCCTATATATATAGTTTATATTTTTTATTTCAAAAATTATATTTAACATTTAGGGGGGCATGGTGGTGTACCAGTTAGCATATCTGCCATTCGCCAGAAGGTCCTGGGTTCGAGTCCTGGGCTTGGCGAGATCATTTCTGTGCTTTTCAGTGCTTGTGTGGGATTCCTACGGGTACTCTAGCTTCCTCCCACAGTCCAAAGGCATGCACATTAGACTAATTGAATGTTCTTTATTACATCTACAGTAGGTGTGAGTATAAATGGCTGTGTGTTGGCCCTGCGATGGCCTGGCAAGCTTTTCAGGGTGTACCCTGTCTTCGCCTGGTGTTGGCTGATATAGGCGCCAGTAGGATTACGAGGTTCTGCAAATGAGTGAGCGTAAATAAAACTGCTCAAAATTCGAACCAGTAGCGTCACTTTATAGGCCGTAAGAGCTGTGTGTGTGTGTGTGTGTGTGTGGGTGTGTGTGTGTGTGTGTGTGTGTGTGTATGGCAAACAGTAAATCTCTCTTTATCTTATGCAAGTGCAGCACATACACTCCCACACCCATACCCACCCTCTCACCCTCTCCCACATGTGTGTATAATATAAATATATCTATATCAATATAAATCTCCCATCACACTGCCTCACTAACTCTTTGCCCATCTCCAGACAGGCAGTACTATGTACAGTACCGAGTGCTGTGTATTTATTTATTTTTTGCGAATACAGACTGTATTGTGATGTCCCAAGAGACAACATTTTTTTACATCATAGTCTATTGATGAAATGATAAGAAAAGGTATTGACTTGTTTTGGGGGGTTTGCAGGGAGTTTGAGAGGACGGCTACGATCATCGGGCTCATCACAGATCACTTTGTGGAGCGTCCACTCGTGAACATGGCCATCAAGCACCTCTGCAACTACAGGTGCTTCTCTGTTCTACAGGACTTCTATAGGACTGACTCTGATGTGTGTTAGTTTACACTGTGCAAAACTCTTTAGGCTTCTGTAGTTTACTGTAACCACCGTAGTCTGGTAGCATATGATTTCAGTCATAGTCATGGAGACACTGGATTTGTGTTTTGATTGAAATTTCTTGTTTTCTTCCAATATTTTCTTTTGCACAAATTGTCACTCTGTCCATTTTTAAATTTTTTATTATTTTTTTTTTTTTGCTGTCTCAGAACTCCAGGCGATGAAGAGGGAGGGGTTTATGCCAGGGTGGGGGACTCGTGTGAAGTGTGCACCACCTCCTTTTCAACTTCTCCACCTTCTCAGGTAGATAACACAAATAAAAAAAGATTACTCAGAGAGTGACCTGTTTCCTCTGTCTGGATAAACACACCATACTTCGCCAACATAATTAAAGTAAGTGTTTATTTGCCTATAGTGCAGGGAAGTGAGATATGATCACAAGTGTTCACTCGAGATATGGGTGGAGATAAATAAATGCGGGGTGTAAATTGATGTACAGTGGTGCATGAAAGTTTGTGAACCCTTTAGATTTTTTTAATGAATTAAAACATCATCAGAATTCCTCATAAGTCTTAAAAAAAGATAAAGAGAACCAAATTCAACAAATGAGACAATATATTATACTTGGTTATTTATTAAGGAAAATGTTGCAATATTACATATCTGTGAATAACAAAAGTATGTGAACCTTTACTTTTAGTCGCCTTTGTGAAGTAATAACAGGAACTAAACATTTAATTAGTCCTGCATTTTAACTCGGAGGGATTTTAATCTATTCCACTGTACAGAAAAGTTTTAACTTTGGGATGTTTGTTGGTTTCCTCACATGAACGACTTAGACATCATTTCTATTAGATTAAGGTCGGGACTTTGACTTGTCCATTCCAAAACATTAAAAACATTTATTCTTCTTAAACCATTCTTTGACCTTTAACCTCTCTTTAAGCATGACTTGTGTCTTTGTGGTTATTGTTTTAAGATTATCTTGAGATGTATCTCACTGATAGACATCCTGACATTTTCTTTTAGAATTTGATGGTATACTTCAGAATACTTTATTCTATAAATGAAAACAAACTGTCCTGGCCCAGATGCAGCAAAACAGGCACAAACCATGATACTTCCACCCCCATGTTCCACAGATGGATTAAGGTCATTATGCTGGAAGGCAATGTTTTCATTCTCAAACATAAAACTTCTCATTTAAACAAAGAAAGTTTTATTTTGGTCTCATCCATTCACATCTGTCCACATGATCTTTTACAAACTGTAGACGGCCAGTAATGTTCCTTTTGGAGAACAGTGTCTTTGTCCATACATCGCTGCTTTGCGCACCACTGTTGTTCATTCTCCTGATGGTGGCCTCAAGAACATTAATATTAGCCAATGTGAGAAAGTACTTTAGTTTCTGAAAATTACCTCTTGGACTATTATGACCCTTGTTATTGGACTGATCTTTGTTGGTCAACTACTCCTGGAAAAGGTAACTATGGTCTTGAAATTATTCCATCTGTCTGAAAGTGGATTTGTGAAATCCAAACACTTTCAGGATGGTTTTGTAACTTTTTTCCAGCCTGAAGTACATCAAGAAATCTTTTTCTAAGGTCCTCACAAATCTGTTCCTACCATGATGTACTTCCACAAACATGTGTTGTGAAGGACAGACTTAGAAGATCAGATTTTGCCTGAAATGAAGACACAAAAAATGTTTTTGCTGTTTTTATTCAATGCATCTTGACAGCCAAGTGAAAGATATAATAGCCAAGGTCAGAATTTTCTCACTGAGATGGTTAAAACACTTGATGGATGGAAAAGCGAGGAGGAAACTGGTCGGCCTATGGCAACTTAAAATCAGTTACAGGAATCTTTAGCAAATTAAACAAATCTTCCACAAATGTGGGGATGAGAAGCTCAGCAATCCGGAAGGATTTCGGTATAGAACCGCTGCTCCTCCACGTTGAGAGGAGCCTGCTGAGGTGGCACGGGCATCTGATTAGAATGCCTCCTGAACGGCTCTCTGGCATGGTGTTTCAGGAATGTCCAACCGCGAAGAGACCCCTAGGTCGACCGAGAACATGCTGGAGGAACTATGTCTCTCAGCTGGTCACGGAACTCCATGTTGTCCCCCTAGAAGTGCTGGAGGAAGTGGCTTAGGAGAGGGACATCTGGAACTCACTGTGAAAGAAGAAGATGATAATGGTCCACAAATGTGGCTTATATTGGAGGATTGCAAGAAAAATCGACTCTAATCTTGATAGAGCTTTGCCAAAATACACCTTGAAGGCTCTGAGGTCAAATGGAAAAAATGTGTTAGAGTCAGATGAGATAAATTTATCTATTTGACTTCAATGCCAAATGGTATATCTGGTGGGCCGGATCAGCTTACCATCCAAATAACACCACAGCTACAGTAAAGCATGAAGGTGGTAGCACCCTGTTGTGAAGATGTTCCACTGCAGCAGGGACTGGGGCAATTGTCATAATAGAAGGAAAAATGGATAGGGTTAAATCCTATTAGATTCTCGAGGAAAAACCTGCTGCCCTCTGCCAGAAGGTTGTCAATGGAAAGAAGGTTCATGCTCCAACATGTCAATGACCAAAAGCATACAGCAAAGTTGACTACAGAGTGGCTGAAGGAGAAAAGTTAAATGTTTTTGCAAGCCCTTGTCAGAGCCCAGATTTAAAACCCAATAGAAAATTTGTGGAGTGACATGAAGATTGAACAATTCTGTCAAGAAGAGTGGGCAAATATAGTCTAGATGTGCAGATTTGGTAGAGAAGTCTCCCAACACACCTATGGCTCTAATCAATATGGTTCCACAAAATACTGACATGTGGACTTAATCTTTTAACCATCAGTGATTTCTTTTCTGGACTGTTGCTATTATATTAATATTATGATATACTTGGTTGGTGTAAGTTCCACTGAATTAAATACAGTTGGAAAAATGATTTTTGTGTGTTTATTATATCTTTATTGAGGCTGCAAAGCAACATAATAGCCACTCATGAGTCATTTGGAGATTAGGCAGATGGAATCTTGCAGTCATTTGTGTATAGCCAAGGACTCGCCTGATCAGGCCCCAGTGTAATGCTGAGAGTGATGCAACTTTGATCCGGTTTGTAGGCATATGAGTAAAAGTGATGACACATTATGAGAAACTTCTTGTGAGGAAAGAGGTCGGAAATCAGGCTGTGAGGACTTGACAGGCTTTTGATCTGTGTGTTTTAAGAGAGACGGGATGTTTTGGAGATTCTGTCTTTCATCGGCTGTAGAAGAGATTCACTCTAGCTCTGACTAGACTTGATTTCATACTTTTTTCAGCTTTTCATATCTCAAAGTAAAATAGAAAATTGCAAGAGACATAAAAGCAACATCGTGCCTGAAAAGAGTGGAGTTTTTTGTACTTTTTTCTGCAAAACGTGGAGGTTATTAACATGCCCTTTAGAATAAATATCCTGATCCTAATTTCGATTGTCAGAAAGACAAGAATTCTAACATGTGGTATTGTTATTGTGCTTTTACAGTAATATATACACATATGCATAAATTCATACAAGGAATTGTAACTTGTTTGCATAATATTACTTGGAAAACATATTTTTCCAAGTAGATTTTTATTGATAAATTTGATAAAATGAAAAAACTTGATAAAATGGTGCTTTAATTAAATTTTAATGAAGAAATCTCTGCACCTCTACACCGCAGCATTCTGATCTTCTGCAGATCAAGTCATCTCCTTCAGTTGAGCCCCTTTCACACATTCATGTTTGGTTATAGGTTTGGCCCAGTTTTGCTGAGTTCTCAGAGAATGCATGTGATTGCATAGGTTAAAAATGGTCGCCACCAAAGTACACTTATTGAACATCTACTATATGTGTTGTAACTACATCCAATACGTTCAACTCGATTCTGCCTAAAGCTTGCAATCCCTGTGCACTGTTAGTACATTCACAATGCTCAATGTTAATCTTAACCATTTTACATTGTATTGGTATGAATATGACACGTGTTGATTGTCTCTACAGATAGCTGCTTCAGGGACAGAAAGTGAAGTCCTGCAGCCGCTGGTTCAGGCCAGTCACCGAACTCAGGAAGACTATGGGTGTGTCCTGTCCTGTACCTCAGCAAACACAACCCTTCCTCCGCCCTCATACTGCAGCAGGTAGGGCATTATTTTGTTTTGATCTAGTTCTTCCTTTTCTCCAAATTTTCTGCCTAGATAATAGATATTTTAATGTATAAAGTATTATAGCATTTTATTGTATTGTTTTGTTTATTCTAATATGCAGCCAAATGTAATGACATACAGTTGGCATCAACATACTGTGTGTGTATGTGTGTCTCTGTGTCTGTCTCTCTGTGTGTGCATAGAGGTCCAGATGCATTGTCGAGAAATGGTGACGTTAAGAGGGCGTCCCCTTCCGATGCCTCTAAAACAACCTTCACCAGGAAAGTTGGAGCTTTGGTAAACAGATCTACCACCGAGGTGAGAATGCAGCTTCACAAATAAATCAGAGATCACGTAGGGAGATTGCTTTAACCGCCTACCTTGTGATTGTGTAGGTGACCACTGCCAGTCTGGATGTACCGTTTGCTGCATTTGCTCCCAGAAGTTCTGACCTGGAGGAGAATGACCCCATGGTACAAACATGATGTGAACAAACACCCAAATGCAAACACAAACATGGTCATGTGACCAGCATTCAGTGCTTACTGCTAGGAGTTTTAACTCAAAACATCAGCATCAGCATCAGCAATCCCATTCTAACATCTAGAGCAGGAAATATGGCACAGTCCTGTTTCATCTGTTCTTCCTGCTAATATTAAAGCAGAGATTAAGGTTGGGTTAGGACAGGCTTAAGTTCATCTGTTTTTATCAGCAGTGTAGAAAATCATCTTGACTATAAACCATCAGCCTCATCCTTCAGTTTCACGTTCAACTAATGCATCCTCCCTGTTATTATACTTATACTAAAGTTTTGCCTTAGTTAAAATGTACCTTTTCCTGATGCCTCTTGCTTGCATGCCCTTTGTTTTAAACAGCCAGAGGGAGGCCAAGCAGAGAATGACTTTATCATGGCTGATTTTATAAGAAACCCACTATAGATAAAACATCTACACATGACACGTATTACTAACAAATGACAAGAGTAACAAAAGATTTCAAGCCTGAACTGTATTTTAAACACAGTTATGATCTGTTTCCCTGAATGTCTCTCAGATTGTAATATTATAAATGATATAGTCTGTAAATCTTTCAGTCTTTTTAAATTATTCCTGATAACAGAAGGATATAAAAACAGGTAAATTAGTGACTTGCTGCCACAGAGGCTTCTGGGAAGGATGCAGCAGCCCCTTTAACAAGATTATATGTCCAAAATATCTACTTTCATGTACACAAGACATTTCATTCATTCATTTTCTGAACCACTTAATCCTAATTAGGGTTGCGGGGAGGCTGGCGCCCATCTCAGCCGACTCTGGGCGAGGGCAGAATACACCCTGGACAGCTCGCCAGGCTATGCAGCCTACAGCTGGCAGCTATGCAGGCTAATCTTGACGAAAATCAGCAATGGTTCTTTTACATGCCTCTCACCATAGACAGTGTTTCATAACACAGTTAGCAGCACTGGGGGGACAGCAGTGACATCCTGTTGATAGTGGGGCTTGAACCCCCGACCTTGGGATCAGTAATCCAACACCCCACCACCAGGCCACCACTGCCCCCACACGACATTTATTACAGTTAAATAACTTAAAGTTGGTAATGAAAAATCAGTTCTAAGCACATATTGTCCTGCTAATTGCCAAGCGATTGACATATTAAATCAGATTTTAAGTGTTTTTCTCTTAATATCTCTTGGGCTTAATAACTTCAAAAATGAACAGGATCAGCTTTTCTAGAATGCCAGTTATAATATCTGTTCAGATATTTTCCATACAGAATGAAGTTGGGACATTCATAAAATTAACTAAATCTTCAACGTGATGATATGAAATGTGTGTTTAGGTACATCCGCCAGCATCACCCACACCACCCTCTTTGCCAAGAGACAGTCTGCATTCTGAGAGCTCCAGCCAGACTGAAGACCAAGCACAAGATGAATTTGTTGTAAATATCCCACTGTAGATAAAACGTCTACACATGACACTTGACACATATTATAAACACATGACAAGAGTGACAGAGTGTAATCTAGATAAAAACAGCAATCATTTGTAAGATACTGACAGTTTTTCTTGAGAATGCTGACTGGCATGATGTTTGGGGTGCATAGGTCTGCAGTCCCCAAAAGAAGCAGACACACTGAAACCAAAATCAAATGTGTGATATGGACTTAAGTTTCAAAAGCTTCTATAAAGATTATTCTGTTTGCATTGCAGAAACCAACATTTTTTATGGACAACCTGATGAACCTGGGCACTTTTTACCAAGAGTTTCGGATTCCATCCCAGCTCACAAGTAGTGCGAGCTCCCAGTCCATGGTTGAATTCTTGGTGAGAACAACATTAGGACTGATTAAATTTATCTTAGCATAATTGTGTACAAGCAATAGGCTACTTATCATCATTTTGGGTTAAAGTTCTTTATCCTTATAAGCTCGATATTTCCCCTGTTCTTCTAATGTCCTGAATGTTCAGTTTCTCTACAGACTTTATCCACTGACCCTTTGTTTCTGCAGAATTCACTACCAGAGCAGCTGGCCATCTACGAGAAGAAAATTGATAAGTTTGATGCATTTGTGGACTCACTACAGTAGATCATGGCCCCTGCTCTTATTTTTGACATGAAAAAAAATCAGAGCTAAATAAAGTTCCATGACAACCCTGATTACTTTTCATTAAATAGAATCCTCTTTCAGTGCCACGTACCATAAAGCATGTACTGGTTTGAAAGTGTGTTGGCCCTGCAGTGCTCATGGTGTACCCTGCCTCCACCCAGAGTTGGCTGGGATGGGTGCCAGCCTCGCCGCAACCTTAATTGGGATTAGCGGTTTGGAGAATGATTGAATGAATGCTTACCAAGTAACAGTAAAAACAAGGTTTTCCATCAACGAACTAAAATACATAACTTTAACTTGAACCCAGGAACGTTTAGTTATGAGATAGACATGCTGACCACTACACCACTGTGTCACCCGATTTTAACAGCTGAGAATCCAAAAGCTCTTCAGAGGACACAAGAGCAGTCAGGAAGTGAGCAAACAGTGCTCTACAGAATATATCACACATTCACTATCACGACCCCCCACTCGCCTGTTTCATAATTTATTAAGAGTTTTAGTAACAAATGTGTTAAGTTGTCACTTGTGATGATGCATGAACCCGTTACCTTCCCCTTCTGAGCTGTGTACGGGACCATCGTGAGTAGCATTCTCTCACTCATTTGCTGAACCACTTAATCCTATTTGGATCACTGGGAGGCTGGAACCTATCTCAACCAACACCAGGCAGAGGCAAGGTACACCCTGAACAGCTCGCCAGACCATCGCAGGGCCAACACACACAACCATTTACATTCACACTCACACCTAGGGACAATTTGTAATAGTCAATTAGCCTAATGTGCATGCCTTTGGATGATGGGAGAAAACCAGAGTACCCAGAAGAAACCCATGCAACCATGGAAAGAACAGGCAAACTTCACACAAAAATGCCCAAGCCTGGAACTTGAACCCAGGTGTTCTTGCTGTGAGGCAGACGTGCTGACTGCTACACCACCATGCCGTGTTGCCTTTTACTTTTGGAGCATTATGTGTATGTATATAACAGCATTTAAACAGGAAGCTACAAGAAACCAACTTGCTTCACTAAGCCAAATCAAAACCAAGTAAGTACGTTTGGTTTTGTTTAAGGCATGTACTAAGCATTTTTCTAAAAACCGTTTCTTGCATTATGATAAACTCACAACAGAATGCTGACTTCACGATTTGTGTTTAACGCATTTTACTTAGCAGTTGTACAAAACATTTCTAAATACTGTAAACGTATTATTCCATATAGAGTGATCTCTATTTTACATAAAAGTGCATTCAATTATTTGAGTGATGAGTAACAGCAGCAAATTTACACAGTTATATTATATTTACCTTCACCAAGGGGGAGGTATGAGATTGGCCATGTGTGTTTGTCTGTGCGTGTGTGTGTGTGTGTGTGTGTGTCCGTGTCTGTGACCACAATAACCAGAAAACTAATCAGCGGATTTCCATTAAATTTTACCCTAGTGTGGGTGTTGGGCCAATGAGGAACTTATTTAAAATTTTGGGCATGATCTGGATCCAGATCAGTATTAAAACATTCTTGATAGTAGTTGACTTGAAGTAGGTCGAAATCATTCAGAATGCACTGGTAGAAAAAATATAAAGCTCAGGAATAATTGTGGACAAGGCCGCAAGGCGACACCATAATTCAACATCATCTGCCACTATAATCCATGTAAAGACAAAATTGGCAGAGGTCTACAGTATCTGAGTGCATATTTAATTTTTTTATTCTTTTCATTTAGCATAGTTATATACTGTTGTGTTTTTTACATTATCAGGACTTCCTGTTTGCGTTTGGAAGTGTGTGTGTGTTCTTTAACACTGCTTGGCTGTTTGTGCAGGTTAGTGGTGCTTTGTACCCGATGGTGAGCTCCACAACCCCAGAGACGGAGCTGCAGCTGGGCGTCAGATCATCTCGCTTCTCCTCTAAAGGAACTCTGCATACACACCATCACACACTGCCTTGGCCCTGAATACACACATGCACTGCCCTTACTTACTGCACTGCGTTGCCAAATATGCAACTAACTATAACAGATAACTATTACACCCATATGCTGTGCTGCTCATGACTTATGCAATTTAACACACACACACACACAGAGATTTGTCTACATTCTGAAGAAGCTGATTAAAGCTATGTGTTTGTATGTCTCTGGATGAAAATTGTAAATATAGCTTATGGTTCTGTATGTCTGTAAAAATAACAAGAAGCCACAAATAAAAGCTACAAATATTCAACGGAATTAATCACTTTTTTAGGGACCTAAATATCCACTTATTTAATACTGTGGGCCTTATTATTACACCATCATGATCAACGTTCACAAAAACCCTCTACAACACAAAATACCAGTGTATACATTTTATTTCTCATATACCTTTTTTTTTTTTTTACCACATTTACAAAAGTACAGATCTGAAGAGAATTACACAAACAGTGAAAATGGGGGCTAAAATCTTCACACAGAAGAAAGCAGCACTCCATCTAGAGAGTACAAATACAGATCTTCACAGCACGGGTGATCTGGATGGCACTGGGTTGAGATTTACAACAAAAAGGCACAAAGTTCACTGATCCGAGCAGAGGAAGGAGGCTCAAACAATTATAATCTAGAACATCATCATCATCTAATAGCCAAACTTCAATAAGGCACACAAACACGTGGGCTTCGGGAAGGTTCACTAAATGTTTTAACTACTCTTATGCCAAAATGCAGATACAAATTTCACGTGCGTACATACATACATACACAGTAAACAATTACAGTTCATTATGGAGGCATCTGACACGGCACTGAGATTGTGTAAAACCCTGTTCATCCATCTTTACATCTCTGGAGTCCTGGACTATTTCGAAAAATGGTAATACTGCATCATGGGTATTCTGTGCCTATGGGACACCTGCCTGTTGCAGTGCATTGTAGGGTTTCATGAATGTACAGGATATTTTCCACTGCTCCAAACCTCATAAAATGGCACACTAGATAGTAAATAAACCTTCTGTGGAAAAGGGCTTGACTGTGCACATATTTAACCATCTTTCCCTCCTGCTGTGGTAATGAAATACAGAATAATAGAATTCCTATCAGTAGAAAGCAGCTTGTACCCAGCATACAGCTGGAGCGCTGAATTCTTTAAAACAGGTTCCTATTTAATATTGATTCCCAGGATTTCCAGCAAGTGCAAGATCATTCGAGGCAAGTTTTCAAGAGTAAAAAAATGTATGTTTCTTTTGGGGTAAAAGAGTTAAGAGTTTACAAATGAACAGAATCAAACGTAAACACACTTTCTTTTTCCATGTTGCTTAAGTGAGAGAAACGCATTTTAGCAGAGGAAGCTGAAGACAGCGCAGACATTTGGTTTTGGATCTCTAGGCAGTGGCACTTTCTCTCATTCATTTTTTTTTAGCAAATCATTAAACTAGCATGTTTTGCATGAATAACAAGAAGGTGAGCCTCCGGGGAACAACATGACTGAGCACAGGACACTGATGCCTATGCTCTGGATCCAGCTGATGTAGGATCAGCTCTCCTTGTCCTTACCCTGGGTTTACTCTTGGGTCATGATGTCGAAGATCTTTAAGATTTGAGAGAATCGTGATGAGCGTGTGTGTGTGTGTGTGTGTGGGGGGGGGGGGGGGTGGGGGGGGGTGGGATGGGTTGTGGGATCAAATCATTATGAACTTGAGGGAATAGGT
>JAQMYF010000014.1:13941280-13966747 GCA_030014195.1 Neosilurus mollespiculum | reverse complement strand
ATGGGTTGTGGGATCAAATCATGATGAACTTGAGGGAATAGGTGGAATCGTGATGATCTTGACAAAATTCTTGACTGTCAAGAATTTTGCCACGATTATTACAATTTATTATGATTTGACACCAATCATAATAGAATGCGGGAATTGTAGTAGAGCTTAGGGGCCGGTGGTGTTTGGCTTAAGGTGCTGTGCCTTTTTTACCCCTGGACAAGGTCTTATATCACAAGTGTGCCTTTGTCCACCCAGCAATATATATGGGTAAAAATACTGGGAAGGTAACCTACAAAGAACTAGCATCCCATCCTGAAGGAGTTGAACCTCTTAGTTGCTGCATGGTAAGAAAACCGAGAATAAGCTCCGGTCTGATGAGCCAATAGGTTCGGGTGTAAAATTCCAAGTAGTAGAACTTAACAGACCTTAATAGTTAGGTGCTCCATTATAGGGGATCTTGATGAACTTGGAAACAGGATTCCTTCATGTTTCAACTCCTGGATGCATCCTGCCTTCTAATTAGACCCTAGTCATGCTCCGAGCGTGCTCAAAAATGATGGAGCTGCATGCTTTTTTTGAATCGTGGACATTGTGGCCCCAGTGTAAACCCAGGGTTATGATTGTTGTCAACTCAGTACAAGACCCAGACAGTGAATCCACATCAGCACTCGTTCATCTCATCTCATGACTCAAATCTGTTTATCTCTATGAATAATGTACAGCAAATGCATGTGTAAGATAGTATGCACATGTGCGGTATAATATTAGACATTAAAAATACATCAAGTCTCTTTTTCAGTCAGCATCAGGACATTATAGAAAAAGAAAGCATACAATGACACCAATACAGTAGAAAAGATTATACAAATAAGAAATGTGATAAAAAATAAAGACTAACGGAGAACGTCTAAAGATAATTAAAAAAAAAAGAGTTTCAAGTTTGAGTATTAGTGCTTTACATTGATCCATAGCTTCGACTATGGCTGATACAGGAAAGGAATTCTCTCTTGCACAAAAAAGCTTATAATCTGAATAATCCTAAATAATATCTATACAAAAAGGTCAAAATGATCTAAAGAATCCCCCAAAGCTTAAAAAGAAACCCAAAAAATAAGCCACCTGGTTGCATGTATTATATATATTTATAATCATAGGTTCTGTATAGTTTCCCTAATAACCCTGTCTTTATGAATCACGCTCGGGTCCAAAAGTCCACAGTTGACTCTGCTGACTGGTCAGTGAGAGAGGATTTCAACAGAAGTATTTTGTCTTAAAACAAAAATACAGCTCAGCACTGCTTGTTTAAAATTTATTTAGAATGTAATATATAGTGTTGTCTCTTAACATCTTAGAACCACCTACTGACTCTCTACACTTCTCCCTGAACCCCGGGTTATCATCCAGACACTTGTTTTGAAGAAAGCGAAAGTTCTAGGTAGGGAACTCAGACATTTGGAGCTTTCTGTATATTCAAATGTCAATGATTTTGGTTTGAGAGCAGAGACTGTGAAATAACCCTCTGTGACCCATACCATGATAAAGATAATACCTACATGAACTCAAATGGAAAAGAAGAAGCGACTGATTGTCTGAATTTTGTCATGCCCAAAATGAATAATAATAATAATAATAAAAGAACAGACAGTATAACTATTCTGGAAAAACTCACCCTTGGTCTCTTTAAATCCCGTACCTGTCACTTTTCTTCCTGCCAATTTCCCCCATTTACAACACTCATGAATTTGGCAACACAAAGGAGAAAATCACAATGGTGTGGATTATATACAAAGGCGGAGCCACTGGGTTTTACTGGCTGAAAATCTCCTGGTGCAGGTCAAGGAGCACGCGGGTGAAGTTGTTGATTGGTCCGATGGAACTGAGAGTCATGGCAGCGTCCTGTCCCCACAGCAGATTAGGGCCGAACACCACAGCTAGATTTGGGTTGGTCATCTTGTTCTCTGCGCTCTTAGCCGACACCTACATCATAACAAACACCACCGTGGGTTTTAGTGTAATCCTGAATGTGTAGTTATAAATAGAAATGCTGAACAGTAAACTCCAATATGCCGGAAACATCTGTAATGAATGCACACGATTCTGTACAGCTGAGCACAGCAGTGTGAGCAGTACAGAGGGTCAGCGTGCATGAAAGAGGAGCACAGGAGCAATAAAACACTCTTTACGTTTCTTTATGGATCTTCACTCTAAGTGTGATTCCAGAATTTATTCCTCTATTACTCTGGGAATAAAATATGCCATTAATTAAAATTATTTTATTTAATTTGTTTCATGAAACCAAAATGTTCAGTTACTCACTCACTCACTCACTTATTTGCCAAACTGTTTAATCCTACTAAGGTCATGGTGAGGCTGGCACCTATCTCAGCCGACTCTGGGCAAAGGCAGGGTACACCCTGAACAGCTCGCCAGAGCATTGCAGAGCCAACACACATACAACCATTCACTCACTAATACCTAGGGGCGATTTGGAACCGCCAATCAGCCTAATGTGCATGTCTTTGGATTGTGGGAGGAAACCAGAGTACCCGGAGAAAACCCACACAAGCACAGGGGAACATGAAAACTCCACAAAGAAACACCCAAGGCCAGGACTCACCCCAGGACCACCTTTGCTGTGAGGTGGACATGCTAAGCACTACGCCACCTTGCCGCCCAAAATTGTCATTCATTAAACAAAATTTGGTCTGTGTCAGATCTGTGGATGGAGTAGCTTTTTTTGGAATTTCTCCTGAGCTTTCATGAAAATTAGTATTTCTTTGAAATCCCTGCATGTTGGGATAAACATCCAAAAAACTCTGTTTGTGAGAGTATGATTGGACTCAATGAATATAATATCAAAGGATTTTAATAATATAGAAGGGAATGTGTATGTCATTACACATACTATGCTCTATTACTGACCTGAGCAAGGAACTGGATGAGGAATCGCAATGATGCATAGTTCTCTTCAGGAAGTGACATCAGCATGTTTCGGACTGCAATCGCATTAGATGAGCTATCCACACCTGACAAAAACACCCCCACACACACGTACACACGTCATTCCAAGTGTTTGTTCTAATTCTGGGAGCTCTCGGTGCTGTGAGTGGGTGAACACTCACTGTGAAAGTTGACGACATCGCTGTAAAGCTTGTACGTGAGCAGAGGCTCTGGCAGCTCTCGGAGGAACGTCTTCAAGATCACCGCAGCTAAGTGCACCTCGTTTATCTCAAAGAAATTCACCTGCTCGCCTACACCACGTACACACACAACAAATCCATACTTATGAATAGCATTCCTCTTTAAAAGGATGAATCAAAGTGTAAACGAAGAGCCTGTACCCCATTAATACACCGTTTTTAAAAGAGGTAGACCCTCCGTAACATTATATACTCAGTACCTGAGTTGTATTTGAGTTGGATGTCCTTGACCAGACTCACATTAGCAGAACGCCGGAATATTCCCTCTGTTTCCAGACCTGCAGGAAGCAATAAGAGAAATTTATTCACTAAATAAATACACAACCACAAAGGTTAAGTAATCAGTACATGAGCAAACCAGGAGCTAATTGAAACTGAGGTCTTACAGTATGAGGAAACCTTAAACTCCTCTTTCCAAATCATAGGGATGGGCTCCTTAATATAGATTAAGCCTATGCTTAGACTGTTTGTTGGTAAAGACCAGGGGAATATCTATAATCCTTATAAGCTTAGATCTCACTCACACGTAAGCGATATAGCTGCGAAAAAGTAAAAAAATCTGGCATTATGCTCGAAATACCAGCATTATTCTTGAAATGCGGTCTCTTCGAAAACCTTTAAATATCTATTAATAATAGATATCAATTCTAATTCCGAACCAAAATTTTGAGTAAGTCCAAAACTTTTCATTAAGATCACGAATACGGACTATTTCCGAAAACACGCGAATATCAGTTCGAACTTATTCAATTCACTTCTAAATAAAATTTGCTTGTACTTTCAGACAAGATCGCTTACGTGTAAATCAGGTATTAGTCCCATGTGATTTCATGAGAAGATCAACCTATGGCCATTTTTTAATGTAACAATGTTTATTTCTAAATAACTGAATTGTGTGACTGAGTATTAGGGCCACAGCTAGAATGAATAAATACATGTATATATATATATATGTGTGTGTGTGTGTGTGTGTATATATATATGTGTGTGTGCATATATATATATACACACACACCTACACACACACACACACACACACGGTTTCGAGAGTAAAGTCACAATGTTAGAAAAATTATGTCAAAATTTGAGGGGAGGAAAATAATATATTTTAAGTGAACAGGCGAGAGGACATGCAGTTCAGTCTGCCTGCTTCTGGCAACAGTATCAAGCGTCATGTTGTGTCACACACATAAGTCAGCAGGTAACTTTATCTTTAAACTTTTAATGAATGCGGCTTAGCCTATTGAGCAACCCCAGCTTAACAGTAAAATTCCCACTTTATTATGGTTCCAACTTTGTTCTTGTAACATTGAAATCAATTCAATTTTCTTCATTATCCACGAGGGGCAAATTGGTGTGGGGCAGCAAAATAAATCACAAACTTTTACTCTTCATTAAACAATAAATTTCAAAGCACCTAACAGTAAAATACGTTTAAAACAAGTGCCTATGACTTTCCCTTGTAATATTACGAATGAATTATGACAATATTACACCTATATTCTACAAATCTCAGATTAGATTTTCCCCTGAAATGGGACCCTAATATTCTGTCAGAGAATTAAAAACTACTTTCAGAACATAAAATAACAGAATGTTTGGCACACCCTTTTCCTGCAGGAAAGTGATGGTGTCTCGCATCACCAGTGGAATCCCGTCTGAATCTGCAGCCCTGTGTTTCAACCTAAACACACACACAGAGCACCCAACATCAGTACACCATAACCCATGAAAGTGAATGCACACAACAGTACACACCATTATACACCCTATACTAAGATAAACTAAAAGTAATCACTTAACGACTGAGATAGTGATCATCTTCCCAGTGTTATAGTCTCGCAGCAAGAAGGTCCTGGGTTTGAGTCCCGGGCTCAGCGAGGGCGTTTCTGTGTGGAGTTTGCATGTTCTCCTCGTGCTTGTGTGGGTTTCCTCCAGGTACTCCGGTTTCCTCCCACAGTCCAAAGACATAGGTTAACTGGCTTTTCCAAATTGCCCATGTGTGTGGAAGTGAATGGCTGTGTGTGTGTGTGTGTGTGTGTGTGTATGTGTGTGTTGAGCCTGCAATGGACTGGTGAGCTGTTCACGGTGTACCGCGCCTTTGCCCAGAGTTGACTGAGATTCGGTGAGTAGGATCACGTGGTTCGTATACAAATGAATAAATGAATAGATTATACCGTTGCAGCAGCACATGGAGAATCCTAACCTTCTAGGGAAGGGAAGTCTGTACATATATACATAATATAGGTACTAAGTCCTATAAATGTAATACATGCACGTGTTTATACGGTACACACATATATTGAGTATATGCACTCTATTAAAGTTCAATAAGTCACTCACACTGAAAGTGCCACCCCAAACTGCTGGAAGGGGAGCGGAGGGCTGTGAGCAGGAGAAACAGGGCTGGGTACCACAGACGGCTTCAGGTTCATACGGATTTTTTCATCATACCTGTAGCCAGAGAATAATAAAGTAACCATCACGTATTATCTATTAATGTGGGCGTCCTTGTATAATAATTGCAGAGAGAATATTTTTGGTGCGCAGAGCCTTACTCTCTGACTCGACTGGGAATGACCAGCTGATCACACTTCACTATCTCCTCCAGTTCACTCAGGTAGTTAACATAGTGGACCTTACGGCCAAATTTGAAGCTGTGCACAAAACAAACACACAGCTGTAAGACCCAGCCTACAGACATACACTGCCTGACCTAAATAAATAAATAAATAAAACACGCACACACGAATATATCATTATTCCGCCTTTAGCCTTGCTTACAGCACGTAATCATCATGCCGTTGTTTCAACAAACTTAAGCAACTGAAATCGAACCACTCCATAAAGTCTTCTCCAGCACATCCCGAACATTTTTAGTAGTGTTAAGGTCAGGACTCTGACGTGCCAATACATATGTGAAAACGATTCCTCATGTTCCCTGAACCACTCTCATCATTTGAATCCCCATTTTATATCCGTGCCATCAGGGAAGGAAAAGTCCATTGATGTGATAACCTGCTTATTCAGTACATTCAAATCATCAGCTGACTCCATTTCATTGCCACGTTAATGTTGCTGAGCCACTACTGAACCAACTGGAGCAGCAATGCCATGGAGATTACATGCTGTGATCAAGGCTAAATGCACTCCATGAAAATATCAGGTGTTTGCGACTTTTTTTTTTTTTTTTTGGCTGGGCAGTGTAGTTAAATGTACTAATATATGCACATATAAAAGGAATATGCATACAGCAAATCTTGTACTGTGTATCACTCTTAAATATCACTGTACCTGATCAGTGGTTTGAAGAAGATGAGGACGGTTCTGATAAACATGGTGGGATGGACGATGTAAAATGCCTTAATGTTCTTCTTATACCTGATAAAAATGCAAAATTTACTGTATATGGTTTGTATATATACAGAATTTATAAAATGCTGCAACTGGTGTGTGTGTGTGTGTGTGTGTGTACACAATGTGTGCATTATAAGTTTAGATTCCTATTTACTGCATAACTAATTAAAACTCCCGTAAGCTGAGTCAGTAAGAGAGAATGGGGACCTACTTTCTTTCAAACTCGCGGTAGGCATCTCGGAGCCAGCTGAGGGACAATTTGTTCTCACTAGTCATGCCATGGTGAAAGTAAATCAGAGTGTAATCACTCTCCACATATTTATCCAGCGTCTCTTTAAGGTACCTGCAATGCCACAGTACATATTAGACAGTGATATCTCAGAAGTTCTGTCAGAGTGAACAGAAGATTCTCAGAAAGCCACCGTCAGCCCTTGACCGCTACATAAGAAACAAAAATTAGCTGTTACAGGAAAATAATCCACAACTGAGTGATGTCACACAACCTGCCATGAAGTACAATTTCCCTAAAATAGCACACCCTGCTGTGGGTCTTTTGATTTTTTTTTTTTTTCGTATCCTACTTTTAATCGTTTATAGTTAGGTTTAATTTCATGCAACGTGTATGAAACAGTTACAGAAAAAAAGAGCAGTTCCTGTTATCACTTGTTTCATAACAGATATAAAGAGTCGCTTGCTCATCATTCCTATTTTTCTTCACATGATAACACAGCTCGTCATGTCACAGACAACCCAGAAAGCATGAAGTCCTTTGTTTGAAAAACTCTCAGTCTGAATATATATAGTGTGGAGTGTGTTCCTCTTTAAAAGAAAGTGTTCTGCAGTGCATTCCATCAAGCACTTTAGAGGAAGTTATATTCTCAGAAATATTCATCAAAAAACAGAATTAGAACTTTATGCATAATAGTGACTCAACTCAAAAACACTGAACGGTGTAAATGAAAGATGCTTACATCAGTAACATGTGATGGTTCAGCTGATGTTGAGGGGGCATACGGCAGGCACTGAACACTATCACTTTTCGGCCAAAGTTATCATCACCTGCACAGAACACACAGAGGAGAGGGAAGAGAGTGAGATGGAAAACATTCAGCGTTATCGAGTCCTAATTATATATTGTTTGCTATAAATCTATACATGGATACAGTGCACTGTTGATGGCTCACCTGCCACTTCCACTATTTGATGCCTTGCAATATCATAAAAGGGATCATCCCATGCCAGGTGAGAGCCTTCAGTGAGACTCTTAATATCTGTAGCTAAACAGCAGAAAGGGTTTTTAATATTGACGTTCATTTGTGCAAAAATTATAAAATAATACATAAACACTAAATAAACACAGGGACTCCTGTGCAATGAATGCATATACAGAATATATACAGTACATCACTTTAACAGATGCCATTAGCTACACAAAACTATTAGCTGACGAGCTGTTCAGGGTGTACACTGCAGAATTCAACAGTCCCCCTCACAGTCCATCTGTAAGCAATGTCCACCTTCCTTCATTGGATAATTGTTAATTATCTCATTACAGTGTCACTTTTCATGAGGTAGGGTGCACTAGGCAGAAGCTGAACAGTCAGTTCTAGAAGTAGGTGTGTTGGAAGCAGGAAAAATGGTAACGTGTAAAGATCAGAGAGATTTTGGCAAAGGCCACATTATCATCGCTAGATGACTGGGTCAGAATTCGGGCATCAGGAACAATAAAAGGTGGTTCATGGAAGGATAAACAATGAACCAGGAACAGATTCATGGGCAACTAGGGCTCCCAACATACATGGGGAGTGAAGGCTTGTGTACAGAAGGGAATAAATTGCTGAGAAAGTGAATGGTGGTTGTAATAGAAAGGAGCGAGTAAACACAGTGCGTTGCAGATTGCTGCATATGAGGCTGTGTAGCTGCAGACCAGTCACAGTGCACATTCTTCACTCCTGTTCATGAGCAAAAGTGCCTAACGTGGGCAAATGAGATTCAAATCTGGACAATGGGAGAAGGTGGACTGGTCTGATGAATCCCATTTTCTTTCATTTGTTCAGCTGGGTGCATGTGGATCACTTTTGTGTGGAAGAGATAGAAACAGGATGGATTATATGAAGAACAAAAGCAACCGGAAGCAGTGAGATGTTCCGGGAAATGTTCTAGTGGGAAACTTTGGGTCCTAGAATTTATGTGGATGTTAATTTAATACATATTATCTAAACATTGCTACAAACCAAGTACTCCATTTTATAGCACTGCTGTTCCTTTATGGCAGAAGCATCTTTCAGCAGGATAACACACCCTGCCATCAGGGATGAAAATGTTCTTCTGCACTGTATACACAGCTACACCTACACTTTAGATGTTAGTTAATGTTAAACTTGTGTAGTTTTATTCCATTTTTGTACAGATATACAGATATATGATGTACTTTACACTGAAGAAATCATAAAAAGGTTTATAAGATCACACGCTGACTGTCAGTTTCAGTGAACATGCTTCCTGTTTTTGTTTCTAAGTACAGGAAATGCTGAAACGAGTCTGTGGTAATTTTTCATGATACAGATGATTTACAGATGAGAGAAAAAAACTTTATAGCAAAGCGGATTAAAATACAGTAAGCACTTTTAAAGAAGTGTCTGTGGAGTTTCTGCAGGTAACCTGCTTTCACTAGTTGATGAATAAAAGATTGTGTGTGAACATTTTACTCAAGTAAACAAATGAGCTGACAGTAACCACGAAGCTCCTGAAAAAGTCAAAATGCTATTCAGTAAATCCTGAGCAACATGCTGCATGATGGCTGTAGGATAACAAAAAGCCTAAGTGGGTAAAAGTATAAGAATTGAATCTTTTTGTTTGCCAACAGTGGGTATGTGTTTATGTCCCCTGGCACTGCTGGGGCGAGCCCTTACCCTGTTCTCACACTGGCAACAACACAATACAAAACAAGTGGCAAGAGGTTATTAATGTAAGAGCCAATTGTTATTTGTGGTTGTATTTGTTAATATTATTATTATTTGCTAGCAGTAAAGTAATGCTAACAACACAGAAACAAATTACAAAGGACTATATTTATGTTTGGAAATTAATCATAACTTGAAGTATGTTGGTGGGGCTGGTGGTGTAGTGGTTAGGATGCTGGGCTCATGAATGAGAGATCATGGGTACAATTCCCTGTTAGACCCCCACTGTGCTAAGACCTCTGGGCAAGGTGTTAATCACAAGTGTGCCTCTGTCTACCCAGCAGTATTAATGGATGCCAGTGAAGGTAAAAGGGTGCCAGGGAAGGTAACGTGCGATGGACTAGCGTCCCATCTAGGAAGATTCCATTTCCTAGTTGCTTCATGCCACGGAAACCGGATAAGCTCTGGCTCTTTTCAGCCAGTAGGCTTGTGTGTAAAAGCCAACAGAATTTACCTGACCTGAAGAATGTTCATTAAAATCATATCCTGTAAGTGCTAAGAATGTGTTAATAATTGCTTCCCAGGGACAAACACAAATGACCTGAAATCAGCCTCAACCCCACAAAGAGAAAGAGAAAGTAACACAGGAATGTGAATCTAATCAAATAAATCAACTGCATCTGATAGTGAAAAACTTGTTATTGTTACGGAGCTTAAAAATGGCCTACAGTGCACAATAAGAGCACTTGTTTTAGAAGCTGTATAAAAGTAACAGAATGCAAGATAAGTAAAGAGAAGAGAGGATTTGTGGGAGTTACACGTGTGCTATGAATTCAGTTCCCCCCTTTTATACCAGGCATCCATTCTGCTTTTAATCGGAGTGATTACATAACGTACATGAAACGCTTTCCATTTAACCGTTTTTGCATCCTGACAGTTAGCTAAGCTAGTAGATGACACTTGCTAAGCTGTATTCACTGATTTATTTGCCTACATAAAACAAGCCCGGCACATAGGTACCAATCAATTATACTGCACAGAGCTAAATATTCAGTGTCACAATTCACATTCTTGCATAATTAAACCTAATAAGTGCATTTACACTGAAGTCTGGCAACATGCAGTGTATCCGGATAGTCCCCGGATAGTGTACTCAAAACTGTGTACTTCTCAAGCCTCGCTCACACAGCAAGCGATAAGCGGCATTCAAGGTCAATGATCGCAGATGACAAGAAGCGAAATTTTCCAGCGAAACATGAAGTGGACGTGAGCGATTACCAGTCAGAGCTTTAAGAAACTGTTGATTGATAGATGCTTCCATACACAGACTTCCACACAATGTTTCCACATGGAAACCACAAACACAAGTTAAAATTTCCTGCTCACATCAACATGGAAGAGGATCTTATTATAGCCAGGTGAAAATATCCTGTGCTTTATGACTGCACAGGGAAATAAGGACAATAACATGATATGCGATGCCTGGGTCCACATTTCTGACACGGTCCTCATTTGCTGTGAGCTAATATTTATATATGTTTATTTGGAGAGACATGAAATGTATATTATGTGGGTAAGCTAGTTAACTCAAGCACATGGTTTTAATAATCATGTTAACAGATAAACTTCAATAAGAATAAATAAATCAGTAGATAAAAACAATGTGCACTTCAGAATAAAGTACTGCGGAAAGTGTACTCCATCTAAACGGAGCTCCTAAACAAGCCTATGATTCTCCCCGTGATGATACCGGGCTTGTATTATTGGGTGAACCGGTGACGTCATGGTGTTCTTTCTTAAATAGCAAGCGGAGATGGCAAAGAGATCGAACTGTTCCCACCTGAGTGGTAAAGCAACTCGTCTCTCTCGCCAGGCAATGCCACATTGTTGTCAGTGGCAAGTGTATCGCTTGTTGCTTCCTGTGTGAACGCGGCTTCACTCTCATCATTGTTGCCATCTTGGCTCCGTAACAGAAGGGGAGGGATGACCAATCTATTTTCAGCTAGTTGGAGTAAGGGCATCGTGTTGATCCTGACAGTGACGTATTTTGCACATTGTGTGAAATATCAGTGCAGACAAGTGAGGACCATTCAAAACATATTCATTTGGAGGCAGATATCTCAAGAATCAAAACGTTGCAATCATCACTTCCAGTAATAACTTTTATAGTCTATACTAGGCAAGACTACCCTGTAGGAATCCCCATGCGACGCAAGTAAATACATAGTACTCGTACTGTACTACAACAGAAGAGTACAGAATAAGACACAGTCTTTGTTTCCTGCTCATTCCATCACAAGTAGACGCAACACAGACGCATTTTATTCATAAACATTTCAGTATGGATAAGACGTCTGACTAGTTGTTAAATCTGTGATTTCGTTCATGGTCTTGTGCATATATGGCATTAGCCTGGCGTTACTAACTGCCAGAAAACTAAAGATAGTTTAATGATAATACTGATCTCAGCTGGCAGCTTCACCACATACAGACCAACAAACCCCTTGCAGCACACCTTAATCATTCCAAAACTCTGATCTGCTACAGGTCTACAGGGCATGACAAAACAGCTATAAAAAAAAAAAAAAACAGATCGATTGTTTAAAGCAGCGCTAACATTCACCAGACTTGCTGACGCTGACGGGGTCATCCTGCGGCCACTGCTTGTCTGGCACCAGTTTGAGTTGGTCGAGAGCTGCGCCGGGAGAGTCGTCTCCTCCCAGCTCATCGTGCAGATCCACCAGCAGATCTGAGGACATGACTGTCCTCTATAACGCCACACACGGAGACCTGCCAGACACACAATAATACACACACACACTTCATCATCATCTTACTACACATTATATTTTCATGTAATCAGGAAGTCATATTATTATTCAGTGTATCATTTTTATTAATATTATTATAAGTAGTTACGATACACGTTATAACCCTATATACATTTACAATTGACTCAGAAAGACTAAAAGTATAGCACTGAATAAGTGTATAAGTTCTTCACCATACACGTCAGCTGCCAATGGTACGAGACACTAAACATGGACATGACCAGGGAATACAGGAAGAACACAGGTCTACCTGAGCTCTGAGATAATATCCAGAAGCGATTGGTATTTGATAACCTTGGTTATGAAGGATGTCTAAAAGCTGTAATCATGTGCAGCCTGCTTGTAGAACAAATGCCTGTCTGAACTCTTCATTTACACAAAGAACTTACTGGTTTATAAGCAGAGAGATGTGTATAAGTTAATAAATCACTGGCACAGAGGATTACATCACAGCTTTGACACGAGAACGCTTTTCCACAGAAGACAGTAAAGAGATTAATATTTATAATGTATTCTAACACACACACACACACACACACACACACACACTCCAACAGGAACAGTAGGACAGGTGGGACGCAGCCGGACTGTCCCTCACTCACCGGTGAATGGAGCCTTTATGCTTCTTCAAGTCCAGAAACGAATAATAATGCTGTTCTCATCTCAATTCTGTCTCACACACTCACACACACACCACATGACACACGGGAAATCGAACTGTGCTTTATATGAGATGACAAGTGGTAAAACTGCTGCAGAGTTATTCTGACTCAGTTAATTTCAGGGCTGTAGGGCAGAAACCACAAGGCTAAACACGAGATTTTAAACCACTACAGCTTCGGTGTAGCGTCTGTGAATTCCAGAATATAATTATAAAAATAAAAACCAATTTTTAAAAAATAAATAAATAATAAAAAAAGTTCGCAGAGTAAATGCAATGCAAAGTAAATGTGTGTGTGTGTGTGTGTGTAGCTGTAAGCACTTGCTAGTGATCTGTTGTGGCATTTGGCATCTTTATATATTGTGCCTGGGTTGTGGCTGTGTGTGTGTGTGTGTGTGTGTGTGTGTGTGTCATGATGGTGGCTGGGGAAGAAAGGGCAGCTTCACACATCAACACTTCCTTTCTCACCATGACAGAAGAACTGGCGCAGCTCGAACCTGAGCACAGATCTATAACGGGTGTTTCGCACGCTACAGAAATGCTCCAAGCACGAGAAAGACGAAACAGTTTAAAACGAATCTTTGTGACTTTGTACACGAATCCTTTCCATAAACACCCTGAGCTTTTCCATTTCCAGGTCTGTGATGCTCACAGTACACAGATGGGTATCTTACATGAGGGTTATGGGTGTTGTAATTATGATGACTTTTTTATTAATAAGCAACTTCATTCTTTTTAACCCTTTATAGTTAGATTTAATGTTGTGAAATAGCGATAAAATGGAATTAGCAACCTATATACTACACAGGAACGGTGTGATCGGATTGGTTTATGATCATGGGGTTAAAAGACATTATTCTTCATTCAAAATATTTTTTCATTCCTGATTGGTGGAAAGTAATCAAGTCATTCTTGTTCTACAAGCTGAATTATCTCTCAGTGACGTTGGATAAGTTGAAGAAATGAAAAAATATTTTGAGTGAATAATGAAACAGTTATAGAATTCAGCTTTTGTTGTGCAGTGGAGAAACACTCAGACCTTTGATCTTAGGCATCAGCAGATAAAACCCCTTTGATGTGAATAATTCTCCATATCACACTTTGCCTCATTCAATAACTGCTTTTCATGCTGAGTGGATAACGTTTGTATCAAAACAACAGACACTTACAACCTGTCATGGTCACTTGGAACAGGCGGCATCATCATCATCATCATCACACTTAAAAAATAAAAAAAGAATCTAATTTTGGCTTAGTGGGTTTTTTGTATGTTTTCATGTAGTAAAACTCTGAATGAGTTTAAACACACAGTTACACAGCACTTATACTCTGCTTGAAAAGCACCCAGAGCTCTCACCTTCCTGATTCTGTTCATGGTTAAAATACACAAAAAATCAACTATAAAATCTCCTTTTACTTTTCTTGTAGTTTATTTACATTTCCACACAGTCTATAATAAAACTCGGAATATGCTCGGATCATGTAGGACACAAAGCTCACCTGCTTGATTTCGTTTTTTCATGTTTTTCATGTTTCACACTAAAACAATTACTCGTCTCAAGTTCGGTTCTGTCTCGGAGGGTATTGAACAACATCCACCTCGCCTTCAGCACAGAATTATTAATAATGTTATAGTCGCTATAAACAGTAGCGCTGTCTGCAGTCTCTCTCACTCTTCTTTTCTCTCATTCTTCTCTCTAATATTCTTATTTGTCTCTCTCCCATTGTCTCACATTCTTCTCTGTCTCCCACATTCTTCTCTCTCTCTCTCATTCTTCCCTGTCTCTCTATAATACATTCTTCTGTCTCTCTCTTTCTCTCACACATACACAATTTCTCATCTCAGGCTTGGTTCAGTCTCAGAGTATTCAGCAACATCCACCTCGCCTTCAGCACAGACTTACTAATAATGTTACAGTCGCTATAAACAGTAACAGTGTCTGCAGTCTCTCTCATTCTTCTTCTCGCTCTCTCTCCCTCTCTCATTCTTCTCTCTCTCCCTGTCTCATTCTTCTCTCTCCCTCTCTCATTCTTCTCTCTCTCCCTCTCTCATTCTTCTCTCTCTCCCTCTCTCATTCTTCTCTTTCTCCCTCTCTTTCTTCTCTCTCTCTCCCTCTCTCATTCTTCTCTCTCTCCCTCTCTCATTCTTCTCTCTCTCATTCTTTGCTCTCTCTCATTCTCCTCTCTCTGTGTCTCTCTCTCACTCTTCTCTCTCTCTCATTCTTTGCTCTCTCTCATACTCCTCTCTCATTCTTCTCTCTCTCATTCTTTGCTCTCTCTCATTCTCCTCTCTCTGTGTCTCTCTCTCACTCTTTGCTCTCTCTCATACTCCTCTCTCCGTGTCTCTCTCTCTCACTCTTCTCTCTCTCTCTCATTCTTTGCTCTCTCTGTGTCTCTCTCTCATTCCTCTCTCTCTCATTCTCCTCTCTCTGTGTCTCTCTCTCACTCTTCTCTCTCTCATTCTTTGCTCTCTCTCATTCTTCTCTCTCTCTTATTCTTTGCTCTCTCTCTGTCTCTCTCTCATTCTTCTCTCTCTCTCATTCTTTGCTCTCTCTCTCTCTGTGTCTCTCTCTCACTCTTCTCTCTCTCTCTCATTCTTTGCTCTCTCATTCTTTGCTCTCTCTGTCTCTCTCTCATTCCTCTCTCTCTCATTCTCCTCTCTCTGTGTCTCTCTCTCATTCTTCTCTCTCTCTCATTCTTTGCTCTCTCTCATACTCCGTTCTCTGTCTCTCTCTCATTCTTCTCTCTCTGTCTCTCATTCTTTGCTCTCTCTCATTCTCCTCTCTCTGTCTCTCTCTCATTCTTCTCTCTCTCTCACATTCTTCTCTCTCTCTCATTCTCCTCTCTCTGTGTCTCTCTCTCATTCTTCTCTCTCTCTCATTCTTCTCTCTCTGTGTGTGTCTCTCTCACTCTTCTCTCTTTCATTCTTTGCTCTCTCTCATACTCCTCTCTTTGTGTCTCTCTCTCTCATTCTTCTCTCTCTCTCTCTCATTCTTCTCTCTCTCTCATTCTTCTCTCTCCTGATGTTATAAAGAAGAAAAGCTGCAGTTATCCATGTTACTGAGAAACAAGAAGGCACTACCTGCTCTGTCCTGAAGACTTTCCCGTAACTAAAAACGTACTGTTCCAAGCCCTGACACTGGAGACTCCTTACAGTAAACTTCACCATGTCACTGATGAAGTACACAGTATTCTTTATTAATAAATAAATAAATAAATAAAGCTGTACACACGTTATTCATTTTAGGCGTAGATTATGTGGAACCCTCCATGTGGAGGGTTTGCCACAGGAATGACTTGTGCGTACAGAAACGATAAAATAAAAGAGGATGTACGATAAAATAAGTCGCACTGCAGTTACAGTCCTGCTGTTCTACATATTAATTGACATAAGGCTGTTTTTATTTTTACTGTTGAGTTCTCCCACATTCTGTGATTATTCAAGCACGAGCCTAAAGCTTCACATATTTTATAAATGATTAGATGCTAAAACTGACATCTTACAACAATATTACGGCTATGCAGAAGTCACAGGTTCTTGTTTTTCACTTTAATACCCGACTACGCCTTAGGGCTTTCAGGGTCAAGTCTCAATCTCTATCTCTGATCTCGGCGTTTATTTCAACCACACACAGACACGTTTACAGTCTGAAAGAAACAAAAAACATACATGACGTGTCTGGTACCTTCCTTTAATGAATCATGAAAAATAACATCCAAACCCACACTTTCAGTTTTTGGCATTGAGAGTTACGCAACCTCTTGTATGATTCAGACATGTGTATCAAAGCATAAGCAAAGGCCATGAAACTTCTATGAATGAACGTTTGGTTTCAGAACCTACAGGGAAGTGAATCAACCCCCCACACACCCTCTTCTTAACTGTGAAGATTCAACAAACAGTTTTTACAGTCAAGAACCCTGATTGAAAGTTGTCCAAAACAATAATTCCTTAACTGTACCAGGTCAAAGTCTCTGTTTAAACAGGATAACCCCTAACTACGCTTGATTATTCAAGAAACTCATATCTGTCTTGTGTAAAGCTTGAGCACTTCAATCCCCCATCAAAAAATGATGGCATCACCTCAAGAGCTTCAGTCTGGCTTTTTCATTCTGCATCAAATAAACAAATCCTAATAAGGGTCGCGGGGAGGCTGGGCTCTCATTCTCAATGGGATGGATAGCGCTTCCCTCCGAGTGCATTAGGCCGCCCCCAAAAACGCATGCGCAACAGTTCGAGCGGTAGCATCGCATGTCACAGAGGGGGCGTGTGCTTGCTTACGCCCCTCCCTGGTCGGTGGGGGTCGTGTGATGGGAAAAACAAAAGTTAATAGGTGGGAATTGGATAAGACTAAATTAGGGGAGAAAAATGGGGGGGGACGAACAGTTCCCGAGCAAACGGCGAACAAAACATGGCTGATTATTCGTAAATCAGTCGCAAAAATTGTTGCGTGAATTTAAGCTGCAGAATATTCGCTGGCATGTGACATCTTGACGTGAATGTCAAAATTCGCAAAAAAGAAAAAACTAAATTTCCCATCAGTCACTTCTCCATCACACCTCTAGTGTGTTCACACCCTTACTGTAAATAGCTATTAATGATTATTACACACATACACACACTTTCATCGCAGCTGTGTGTCACAAATTACAACATGTGTGTTTGTGTTATGACCAGAGCAGCAACACAAACCCGAGAAGCAGAAACAAAGCTCAGGAGCCCTGCAGTATCACTGGATCTGGGTGTGTTTACTACCACCACATTCACTCTGTCACATTTTACCGACGTGAAAACAACAGACACTGCACACATATCGTCTACACTGTATTCCCTTTATGCTCCAATCAGATAGACACCATACATTAAGTGTAGGGAGAGATAAGCCTCAGTGTTTATGACTCCCTGTAGCTATACAGTAGAGACACTGATTCAGGCTAAACAGCAGCTTAACGTTCTAGCTAGCAACCTGTTTCGGTTTAACTGCTGGAGGCAGGGTAAACACAACCGCACTGCTCCTTTTAGTGTCAACAACAGCTTGAACACAAACAATAAACACTGACCAGACCGCCTAAAAGTGAGAATAAAACCCCGAATGAGTTACCTGATGCCCGGAGATTTCAAAACTCTGTCAATTCAGCTATTCATCCAGTACTTCCGGTTAGAGCGTGTCAACATGTACTACATAATAAAAGCCCGTATGTAAAATAAAATATCATCAACTGTAATATGCTATTCTGTTATTTATCACATATAAAATATAACAAAAATATTCTGTTTGTAAAGATCTTTTTTATTTTTAATAAAATAAAAGATTACCAGCACATCCGCCTCGAGGCAAGATGGACCTGAGTTCGAGTCCCGCAGGCCCGCCAAGGGCGTTTCAGTGTGAAGTGGAGATGTTCCCCCACTTTTCCTCTTGGTTTCCTCCCATAGTTCAAAGACTGCACATGGCTAACTGGCTGTTTCAAATTGCCCCTAGCTGTGCGTGTGAATGGCTGTGTGTGTTGCACTGCGATGGTCAGCCGTGTTTACGGTGTACCCCACCTTCACCCACTGTCAGCCGAGATAGGCACCAGCTTCCCCGCAACCATAATAGGAGTAAGTAAGGAGTAAATCGACTAATTCAGTAGCTTGACTCCACAAATGGAACATATTTTTAATGGTTGTATGAATTTTGTTCTAAGATCTATTATTATTATTATTATTATTATTATTATTATTATTATTATTATTATTATTATTATTATGTGTATTACACATAAGACAGTGAGAGACAGGTGGTAAGGTGCTGGATTACTGATCCCAATGTCGGGGGTTCAAGCCCCACTATCAACAGGATGTCATTGCTGTCCCTCCAGTGCAGCTAACTGGGTTATCAAAGGCCAGCCATGTCTCTCACTGTCTGTGGTGAGAGGAATGTAAAAGAACCATTGCTGATTTTTGTCAAGAGTAGGCTGCATAGCCGTCAGCGTGTTTCTGCCCTGGGATGGCCTGGCAAGCTGTCCAGGGTGTACTCTGTCCTCGCCCAGAGTTGGCTGAACTCTGGAAATGAATGAATGAATGAATGAATCTGCCAGCAGGTTTTTTTAGGAGGTGGATGAAAACTGGAGAACCTGGAGGAAACCCTTACCAAAGCACCAAGAAGGACTCTGGCATTGTGAAGTGGCATAACTACCCACCACACTACTGTGCCACTCTACTATCCATTTTCTATTCTGCTTACCCATCAGGGCTGGAGCCAATCCTTGCTGACTGGGTGAGAGGTGAGGTACATGTCAGGGATAACAGACACAAGCAATCATTTACATCTATAGAGTAGCCAGTTGATTTACTGTACATGTCTTTGTACTGTGAGAGAACAAAAAAAACGGGCAAACTCCACACAGATCTGTGAGATTTGATGAGAGAACCTTCTTTCTGTGAGGTAACAGTGCCCCCCACTTTATTTATTGTATCCCTCGTAAATCGTAGGGGGTACTAGGTTTTCACAGGCTGTCCACCACCGCCGCAGACACTTCTTGTTAACACTCTACCAGTGCTGGTTCTTTATGGATTTATTTTATATTTATTTTCAATGGTCCTTACGGAACGCCCGACCAGCCTATCAAAATTTGGGTCACCTTGACCTATTTTTCAAGGTCACAAAGGTCAGTTCATCAAAAATGCCCGTTAATACTCTAGAGGGTGCAGTTTTTGTCGGAGCGGTTTCCAATTCATACCAATTATACTTAGTGTCAAGGTCTTCAAACCTATTGAAACTGGTACACCTAGTGTTATGTGACAACTGCACATTTCTAGTTCATATATTTGTTTTGTTACATGCAGCTAAAAAGATTATTATTATTACATTTGGCTGCAATATTTGATATTTATTTTGTCTGATAAAGCCTTCAGAAAGAGACAATCACAAATACACAATTATCATAAATACAGACACCACTAGGATAAACAGTTTGAAAAGAATCTCATTTTAATTGCAATGAATAAGGCCTTGGAAAGAGATCTGACTTTGGATCTCTCATTCTTATTATTGATGTACTTAAGAACTTCAGTCGTCAGTAGCATCTGATTGATCGATGACCTTCCTCATCCAGCGGCGCATACGGAACAAATGAGTGTAGAAGCCATATTTCCCATCTCGATCACAGCCCTCACCCCATGAAACAATACCAATCTGGTACCAACGGTTGTCATCCGGATTCTGCAGGGGGTGAGAGATTTCATTAGGATTTTTGCAAACAAATCATGCAAATCAAAGAAGCACTCTGAATTCCGCCCCTGAAGAGAGAAATGAGTCTCATACCTTCATCACAAATGGTCCACCACTGTCTCCTTCACAGGAATCGCCTCGTTTTTTATCATCTGGACTATAACCTAAAAATATACCATCAGGGAAAGATTCATCTCATGCATTATTAATATTAGAGCCATTTCTATAGTCTCCAGAGATTGTCTTGTCTAAATGTAGCAGGATAGAACTCCTGATCATTTGGGAGACCTCACCTGCGCAGAACATGTTGTCTGTAATACGGATGGCGGTGGATTTGCGGCAGGTGTTTTGGTCCACGATGGGCACGTGGACCTGCTGCAGTACTGCTGGAAGGTTCTTAGGGTTAGATGTCCATGACTCTTTCAAGTTCCCCCAGCCTGTCACGCGACCCTTGTGGCCAACTGCCATCAAACTACACACAGAATTGAAGAAGGAGGCTCTTATTTCCTTCATATCACACAAGTACACCATCTTTTGACTTTAATAATGTGAATGGTGCTTGCAGAACAGGTGAACATCATTGGAGTGTGAATCATTTGAGGGAGTGAAGTATCTCACACTTTTACGACATTCTTGGTGGGCAGGCAGATGGGGTGGATCTCACTGGTGAAAGTGACAGGTTTATTCATGTGCAGCAGAGCGATGTCCCTGTTCAAATTCTCTTTCCAGTCATACTTAGGATGGACGATGATCTTATCAATAGCCACAATCTTCTCTTTGCCTCTCTCATACCTAATATTGCATGATTAAACAATGTAATTAATATAAAACCACATATTCCTATAATCGCCATAACGGTAGCAAAATGGAACATCAGTCTAAACCCATAACTTAAAATATATGGCTCTTCACTTCCAAGACCTGTTAACTAAACATGAAATACAGTCTTATGTCTTGAGAACAAAACGAAACCTGCCACAATGTCTTTTGAAACCATTTGCTTACTCCTGTACGTAAGTGTCAATTACCCCCTGCACCGGGCCCAATGCTATTAGTAAACACACACTCACTTGCGGAAACTGCTTAATCCCATTAGAGTCATGGGGAGGCTGGGGCCTATCTCAGCCGACAGTAGGCAAAGGCAGGGTACACCCTGAACAGCTCACTGATCATCTCAGGGCCAACACACACACAACCATTCACACCTTCAGGCAATCTGGAACAGCCAATTAACCTAAAGTGCATGTCTTTGGACTGTGGGAAGAAACCTGAGTACACAGAGGAAACCCAACAAGCACGGGGAAAACATGCTAACTCGACACAGAAACGCCTGTGCCTGGGAATCAAACCCAGGACTTTTATGCTGAGAGGCGAATGTGCTAAACACTACGTCACTATGCCACCCTATTAGTAAACATTGTCGTTTGATCTTTTGCTGACTTTTCACTTTCTGTGACTTTTCACTTTCGGTGTTGCGGTGCCAAGTTATCGCACATGTGCAAAATTGTTCCTCTGATCATGTGGTCCTTGTTACTGTTATCGTAAATAGGCACAGAACGAAAAGAGGGTGTGAAACAGGTGAATAAGAGATAATAAGCTCGTGAACTGGGGTGGTTTCACCAGGAAACCTTTGCATTTAGCCAAAATGAACTGATAATGGAAGATAAAACACATATGATAAATCACTAGTGAATGGGCACCTTTAAGAGCTTACTCTGTTTTGCTTTAAAATATTTAACACTTTTTATGCCTTCATGTTCAACTTAAAAACTCTACATGTAGCCTCAGTCTTCGAATGAATTCCCTGGGTCAAAAACAAAAGACACACAAGGGAAAATGTAATCAATGCAAAACAAATTGTTACAAAAACCAACAGTGTACTGATGTGTAAATCTTAAACCACTACATACAAGCATTCAAGCCTCTAATACAGCACTCTAGTGCAGTATGGTATGTTTGCATCAATGTCATTAATTCTATTTTAACCCCATTTTAATTACAATGAGCTCACTTGGCCCGCTCATGTTTTCCAAGTCTCACAAGAAGGTCATCAATGGTGAAGTTTTTGTTCCAGGGTGGGTAAAGAATGCAGTGTGCAGCTGTGAGGATCCACTCGTCACTGATTAAACTGGCTCCGCACAGCAGCTCCTGAGGAGTACGCTTATACAGCATCACCTGCCTGCCAATCACATCACACGCACACACAAATTATGCGTCATACGTCTCTGCACACCAAAATCAGTATCATGATACATTGCAGGAAAGTGCGCATTACACTCAGTTTATATAATTCCGTTACCATGGTGCACTTCCGACTTCAGCAGCTTCTCCATGTACAATTCTTTGTGAATACGATTTGATGAGCTCGGCTTCTGTTGCATCGCCTTTTTGTTGTTTCTCAAACAAGGGTCTTTCACCACATACTGACAGTCATGAAAATAAAAAAATTCTCACTACAACAGGATAGACCCATGAAATTACATCCTATTACAACCATTTATATCCTATTAAACTATGGCATTACACACTAGGCTAATACAATGCAGGACACATTTAGAATGATAAGCATTACTAGCAACAAATAATCAATTATTACAACAACAATTATTAAAATTGATGTTTTTCTTTAATCTCAAGTCATAGTAAATACATTTATGTACACACAGTGGTGTGCAGTGAAGATTATACACCACCACTTTTGTCTAAAATGGGTCCTACTAAAAAGAAGTAAAAAATTACTTTAAAAAAATTACTTATAATGTAATTTTTGGTGAAAATGTATTGAACAATACTATTCTGGGTAATGAGAACCAAAAAAAAACAATTCTGACAAGTATAAAAGTATGGCTAATAAACAAAAACACTGAAAATACCAATTTTTCTGAAAAACTGAAAGGTGTCGCAACTTTATTTTTTTTACTTTTGAATAGCATAAATAAACTTCAAACCATATGGAATGGTTTAGCGAGTGAAGAAATTAAAAAATATGTGAACACTATAGCTGAAAGGTTAAATGCTGTAATCAAAGTAAAGGGTGGCCACACTAAATATTGACTTTTTTTTTTTTTTTTTCAAAAAAAGAGACTGTTATTTTTTTTATTACTACATATTGTTGTTTGTTTACTTATTCTCATCAATATGATGCAATAATACATGAAATAAATACTTGAATAGTACTTGGTTTCTGATTTATCTTCTTTTTGTTAAATGTGTAATCATCACTGCACATTACTGTATATTTTAATTTCTTCCCTCACTAAACCATTCCATATGGTTTGAAGATCATGCTGTACAAAAGTAAAAAAAAAAAAAACATTTGCAACACCTTTCAATTTTTCTGAAAAATTGGTATTTTCAGCGTTTTTGTTTATTAGCCATACTTTTACCTCAATATACTTGAAAGAATGATTATTTTGGTTCTCACTGCCTACAATAGCATTGATCAATACATTTTCACCAAAAAATTATAGAGAAGTAAATTTTTATTAGGAGCCCTTTAGACAAAAGTGGTGGTGTATAATCTTCACTGTATTTGGAGGTGAGTAACAGCCATGTTGGTGGAATGACTTGTACGCATGTTTCATGAAATGAATAAGGAGACAGGTACCAAAATTGAGAGAAAATAGTAATTACTATGTAATACACGGGAACAGCACAATCTAACCTTATCTGGGGTTTAAACAGAACTTATTCTCTCCGTACCCACTGGATATATGCAATCCTGCACTCTGATCTGACTATTAGGATACCAACTCAAATACCATTAGTAGCTATGTAACTTCAGGAAAAACAAAATCTGATGTGGTTGTGACTCCGTGCTAAATTACCTGCTTAGGGCCAACTCGCCCGTCCTTTCTCGAGTTATTCCATGCCCAGCGAGCTATCAGTGCATATATGAGTCAAAGCAGGGGTGTCAAACTAATTTTCATTGAGGGCCAAATTACAGGTAATCGAGGGCCGAATAATCACAGACCATCTATTCCAAAAGGGCAGCCATGAAATCTACATTTATTTAGTTTATGCATTTGTCCTCTTTTTCTTTAAATCACTTGCATTTTCTGACAACACGTAACAGCGACAAGCTAGCATGCAATCTTTCTTGAGTCATGAATGACTAGCTGTTTAAGGGAATTAGGCTGCTGCCACCTAGTGGAAGGATGGTGAATTAGGTTTCATAATAATGGTCGATGCAAAGAATCTATGATACTCTGTAATCATATTCTTTGAAAGCTCTTGCAGGCCAGATAAAATGAGTTGGTGGGGCGGATTTGGCCCATGGGCCTTGAGTTTGACACCTGTGACTCAAAGTCTTGGAATAACTGTTAATTATCCCGAGCTGATAAAGCTTGAATCAAAAAGGCGATCACTCACAGTTTGCTACAGTCAGTTGGAGTGGGCGGTGTAATCACTCTCATGCTTTTAAAATGAAAAATGAACAATAAAAATCTTGTTTTAGTTCACTTTTCTTGTGTTTGTGTAGCATATACTAAAACTTTGAATGGGTTTAAAAACTTGCTGCTACACAGAGCGTATGATCTCGCGGCGCTCACAGAGCTCACCTGACCTCCTCTGTGATGATGGTTAAAATACGTAAAAATAAACTATACAAACCTCATTTTAGTTTGCTTTTATTTATATTTATACTAAAACTCTGAATGAGTTATAACCACGCTGAAACCTAACAGGCTTTCACTCTGTTCACAGAGCCCACCTGACTGTCATACTGAAAATAGCCAGCCTATGAAAATAGTGTGCTTTTTATGTTCCCGTGTAGTACATACTAAAACAAGTATTCACCTCAGGATTGGTGGATATCCTTACATTTATTGCATAAAAATAACTGTTACTTAGCTATCAATGTAGCTGCATACTTTGAGAGTATGTAGCTGTGTAAGATTTCGCCTTGTATACATTGGACTGCAGGTACACTAAAGATAAACTACTCTCCAAAGCTGCTGATAAACACCATCTTACCTCAGGGGTTGGGAACAGGGCAACAGGGCTACTACAATGTTCAGGTAGGTAGTTGGGAACCTCTGATCTAGCAGTCCATGTAACAATCCCTTGGCACACGGCCCTGGTATGCCTGGACCGTGTGCCAAGGGATGACTGGAAGCTTTTCTGACCTTCCAATCTTCAAAACAACATCCTGAAAGTGACGAGGTGTCTATCTTTCATGATTTCCCAAGAACCAAGAATCCGGAGTTGGAGTCTGCTCTACGAGTGTATATGAGGTCCCAAAACGAAGTGGGTGTTTCTCAGAACTGTTTTTTTTTTTTTTTTTTTTTGGGGGGGGGGGGGGTTGTGGGTGAT
>JAQMYF010000014.1:13880542-13896125 GCA_030014195.1 Neosilurus mollespiculum | reverse complement strand
CAGTATTATTTTATGTTGAAGCAGCGGCAACACAATTGGTAATGGGTTCAGTGAAATTGAAAAAAAGAATTTTTATAGCAGAGTAATAATATTATCACAATAATAACACTTCCATAGTAAGCTTGCTTTATAACAAATATAGAGTTACATTAATGAAAACAATCATGACTCAAACTCTACCAGCTCCCAGATTTATAAAATACAACCTACG
Organism: Neosilurus mollespiculum; assembly: GCA_030014195.1. NCBI lineage: Eukaryota > Metazoa > Chordata > Actinopteri > Siluriformes > Plotosidae > Neosilurus > Neosilurus mollespiculum. Next base: position 13,895,914 of record JAQMYF010000014.1, on the reverse strand, counting down.
TATCGCTCTCTCTCTCTCTCTCTCTCTCTCTCTCTCTCTCTCTCTCGCACTTGCTCTCTGTGTGTCTGCCTTTGATTCCGTCTGTTACGTGCTGTCTTTTTTATATTCCAAAAACACCCGCCTGGTGATATTATTGTCACTAAGGAAATATGAATCATCTCTCACCATGGGCTGAAAAAGAGCCAGTTCAGAATTACAGTGTGTATGCGTGCCTCTGATTATTACTGTGTAGATGAGATCTGATATTTTGCCACCACGTTCCCATCTGTTCAAGTGTCTGTATGTGTGTGTGCGCAACATCTTAGTGTATTAACAAATAAATTATTTAGAGTGGTTTTCATAGAGCCAAGTGGAAACTGCGTCATATAGCGTCACACACTCACAGACACATTCGGTGTTCACCTACAAACGCCCTTGAAAAACTGCCCAGTCTGTCTCTGTCTCTCCCAGTCTATTGCCATGTAAAGCTTCCTTAATAGTATTGTATTGTATAATATTAAATCATATCAATCAATAAATAAATGAGAATTTTATATGGCTTAATGAATGCATGAAAACAATACATGTTACATGCTACATAAAACCAAATATATGTACAGTACATATTACATTATAAAGTGGTATTTATAATAGTAGTATGATTTCTGGTTTTTCAGAATTTGTGTGTGTGTGTGTGTGTGTGTGTGTGTGAAAGAGTCCATACATGATGGAAGAGAATCTCCTTTGGGATATGTGATGACGCAGATAGCGATCTCTTGCCCTGCCCATCACCAGTCTGTGTGTGTGTGTGTGTGTATTGAAGAGCTCATATACAGATATATATATTATATATATATATATATTTTTTTTTTTTCCCCTAAGGTACATCTAAAGCTAATTTTAGACATCAAGAAGATGGCAAAGATACACTCAGTCTAGCGCATTCTGACATAGACTGCAGGATATATACGCTTTCCTTTTTGCTTCTGGTATTGTTGTGATCGCCTAATATGATGGATCCGAGTTGGTACATATTTTCAGTACTAATAGATGTGCACAGACATGATGTTGATCTTTATGCAAACCCATCAAAATGATCTGTGTATTGTGTTGTGCAATGTTATTGAGACTGAGATTTCAGCATGACACACACGCTGATATATTCATCCCTCAAAGACTCATACATTTTTATACAATTTTCTAAAGGTCACCGGCGTGTGCACACACACACACACACACACACACACACACACACACACACACACACACACACACAGTACCCTTGAGGCAGCACTCAGGCATTTCAGAGCTGCAGCCACCATTACGCTCCATTTACTTCAGCTCTTATTATTTTCAAAATTTCTAAAGTATGTGTACTCTGTTATTGTAAATGTTAAGTGTCAGTACTGAGAAATGTGAAACGTGAAATGTATGTTCACCCATACAGACTATTTTGGGGTAATATCTGGCAGTGATGTTCACCAGATGTTTTAAGTAAAATCATCTACCTGTAATTACTTGCTCTTAGAGTAATAGTGATCAGTAATAATCAGGATTTAAGATCACTGATTACAATTATCAAGTTGTTAGAGTAATATCACAACAAGATATTGCAATCAATGAGCACCAGTACAAAATTATTACAGCAACAATTGTCTTGTCTGATCATTAATACAAGGTATTAGAGTGTTACGTATCATCCATGATCACTACAGTAAGTTATTTCTTTTTATGTTTTAGTTGGTAACTGTCATAAGTTGAGTGACTCAGTGCTGTATTGGTTAGCACATCCACCTCACAGCAAGAAGGTTCTGGGCTTGAATCATGGGCTTGGTGAGGCCGTTTCCGTGCATGTTCTCCACATGACTGCATGTGTTTCTTTCGAGTACACTGGTTTTCTCCCTCAGTCATAGCCAAAGATATGCAAATTTGGCTGTTTCAAATTGCCCCACGTTGTGAGTGTGAATGGTTGTGTGTGGATTTAATGAACTGTTCAGGGTGTACCCTGCCTTCACCAAGAGTCAGCTTAGATAGGCTCCAACCTCCCCACGAGCCTAATAGAATTAAGCAGCTTAGCAAAGTGAGAGTGAGTAAGAAACCGACATAAGTTGTGAACAGTGTACTTTTTTTTGTGAAATAGGGCTATCTGTATTTTTTTAATTAATAATAACAATAATAAATGAACAAACAAACAAACAAACAAACAAATAAATAAATACTAAATAATAATAATTGAAGTAATAAAGCTCACCACAGCTACATGATTTCATGCATCGTACCTCTGCAAATGATTTGCTAATTAACATTTGCATGATATGCAGGTGTACAAGTGTTCCTATTAAATTGACCAATGAGTGTAGTCAGTCATGTCATATGTATCTATAATATATCTCACCTGTTTCGGTGGCTGCAAGTTGACCCAGCAGTCGGCATCTGACATCATGCCCACATCCGCCAGTTTGAACCTCACAGTACCCAGAGTGGTATTCCGGGAGAACCGGTCACAGATGTGCAAGGTCAGTGCCACCTCTCCCTCCATGCTCTCTGTGCTTTCTGTACTACAGGTACTGGGCAGGGAGAAAACCATCGCCTCACCCCACAGCACTCTTGATGCTAGCTTGCGTACTGATGTCTGGGCAAGCTTCTGTTCTCCAAATACACTTACACACCCTGACACATAGCCCTCATTACCAGTCTCCATGCTGACATGCTCCGCTGGATAGAGGACAAAAGAGGAAGAAAAAGAATATAAAATGAATAAATAAATCTGCTTCTATGAATTTTTTATTATTAATACTTGTATCTGTGTCCTCAATCTTTCAGTTACTACTCAGATCTCATGACCATAGGTAAAGGTTGGAGCATTTTTAAATTAAGGGGGAAAAAAAAAAGAGTTACAATCAAATACAATCAAATACAATCAATACAATCAAAATCCATGGACCTCTAATTCATAGCTAATAAGCAGGTTTGTGCTAATGCTGCCTTAGTAGGGCATATCTATCTATTATCTATAGCACTTATTACTATATATTATTCACTTGTTTCTATATTACTACTGCTATAAAGAGGATAATATGCAATACTGCGAAATAAACAATAACATATGATATGAAACAGATGTTTTTCTGTCACTTCATGATATGCACATCTAATCACACAGTCCTAGTGACAGTGCATCATGTCAGGATTAAAGAGGAATTTAACATCTTGTTTTTTCCCTTATTCATTAACCAATCCTCTGACCCTTATCCGACATTTATAAATATCTAATCATTATCCCACTGCATCACTCTTTTTAAATACATTTATAATTAAACCAGCAGTAGATATCAATTAAAACAAATTTGCTTCATCTGTGATTTTAATAATTTTCCCCTCCTTAATGATCTTTATTAAAGAAGGAGCTTTAATGAGCATGCTCCAGTCATTCCATTATTAAGTCTTAACCTTTAGTCTGGTAATGATTTAAGTATGTGTGCGTATCTCCTTGACCTTTTTAGCAGTGGCTGCATTGCAAAACATTTTTCATTCAGTGCTGAACACTAAATCCTGATTACAGTTTTACGGCTGAGAGGAATGTATTTAGAGTTGTACACACTTGTGAGAGTGTGTGTGGAAATGCTCATCAATGTGAACAGGTTGTAGAAATATAATATAGAGGTTTAGGCACTCTCAAACCCCATTCACCTATTCTACGTATATCGAGATTATTTCATTTTAATAACTTGTTTATAGAAGGGAATAAAAATGAGGTAACCAAACATGCAATCTTTGTCTTGACATGTAAAGTACATGGTTTAGAAACTGTAGGTTTAGAGAGCATTTCAATAACACAAGAATATCATTAGTTGTTTATTTATTTCACGTCATCAATGATGACATCACATCATGTGATCTGAGTATTATATGCCTCTTATTCTTTATATTACTCTCTCCCAAAAATTTCTTACACTTTTCCTTTTTTGAGATATATTATTTTGAAAGAATAACACAGGATTCCCATGTGTGAAGTATGCCGGAAGGACGGAGGGACGGACAGATGTATGCTATAGGTTTTTCTTGATGTTCCAAAAGCAACTTGATAGTTAGATGCTTTTTCATTATCAATGGTGCTCTGCAAAGCACCAAAGCAGGAGCTCTGCTATTATGGGCTTCACTATTCAGTGTAGGTATCATCTCTCATGCTAATATTCCATACAGTGCTGTAAATCCTAGAGTCATAAAGCCTGTCTGATATTTTTGTCCATTTCACAGAAAGATGCATCAGTAAAGGATTAAACCTTCTTTACAGTTCTTTATCGTCATCTTAGGTGTTTTATTAATGACTAAACTAACTACTAATTTGTTCACTGGAGGCTCTTTCTAGACTTTACTTGGATCTGTTTGCCAGTCTCAGTAACACAAAAATATTTCTGTCCAAGAAACACAAAGTGAATTCTGAAGGACGCATGTTTATAGACAATAGCATATATTTGTTCGAAATAAACCACAAACCCAAGAAGTGTCAGAGACACCCAAATAGGATTAAGTGGTTCAGCAAATGAGTGAGTTTTAACCAATGAAACTATTCACTCATTCATTGCTACTTAAATTGTGGAAAGACTGGAGCCTATCTCAGCCAACTCTGGGCGAAGAGAGGGTACACCCTGAACAGCTCAACAAAAACAAAAACATCACAGGGCCAAAACACAACCATTCACACTCACACCTAGGAGAAATTTGGAACAGCCTATTAGTCTAATGTACATGTCTTAGGATTGTAGGAGGAAACGGTGGTACCCAAAGGAAACCCATGCAAGCATGGGGAGAACATGCAAACCGCACAGAAGCTCCCTTGTTGAGCCCAGGACTTGAACCCAGGACATTCTTTCTGTGAGGTGGAAGTGTTAACCACTTTGCCACCGAACCGCCCCAATAAAAATATGATTACCACAATATGCCACTAAAAGAAATAATAAGGATTCATAGAAGCTATATAGAAGGTTTGTATTGTAATAGAATGTTTTGGTAATAATATACTGTGTAGATGTGTGTGTGTGTGTGTGTGTGTTACCCTCTATAATGGTGATGTGCAGCTCTCTGTTCTCTGTGTGGAGGCGAAGGGAGAAATGCAGTTTAGGGAGCAGCACAGAACTGCTGCTTGGTATTGCACCAGATTGCTCAACAGCACAGGGTGTTTCATCTGTGGAATCTGAAAGAAACATACAAACAGCATTTAACAGTTTCACAAAATAAAATGTGCCACAAACTGCTGACCCCTTCTCTAATAAATAAGGAAGGACAGAAATTGGGAGACGTGAATCCAGGCACACTGCATGATGGTTGTTTTGCTTAGTCTGATCATAACCAGAAATTCTCTGACATTAAATTGTCATTGCTGAAGGTTTTATGATTTAGGTAAGATATATCTAAGTTGTTTGAAAGGGGGTTTGCCAATATTAAGGGGGTCGTGACACACTCCAACTGCTTTCCTTATTCCCCTTGGTTCCTATGCTCCTGTGGGTTATAGTGTGTTTCTCTTGGTACCATGTTCGAATTGCAAGTGCCAGGGCTCTTACACAATCCTTGATTGAGTGGGCCCAGTCAACTACCATCTCAACTATATTGCATCCCACCAATTGTCATATCTCTGCACCACATCTACTGTTGGTATCTCCAGACAGTTGCCAGGGTGTAACTTGCAGACCGGCTCACACTTTACAGCAACAAGAACTAGGGATCTGTTGGAGTAGTTCATGGATGTGTTTTTACTGGAGCCATGGCTGGCATACTTGAGTCCAATGGACTCAAATGTATTCTGACAAAAATTAATGAATCTTTATGAATTTTACTGCATACATCAATGGTCACGAGCTTTGGGTAGTGACCGATAGAACAAGATCGCGGATACAAGCGGCTGAAATGATCTTTGCATGGTGGCGGGGCTATCTCTCAGAGATAGGGTGAGAAGCTCATGCTATCTGGGAGGAGCTTGGAATAGAATCTCTGCTCCTCCAAGTTGAGAGGAGCCAGTTGAGGTGGCTCAGGCATCTGATTACAATGCCTCCTGAACACCTCCCTGGTGAGGTGTTTCAGCCATGTCCAGCCGGGAGGAGACCCCGGGGTCGACCCAGAATACGCTGGAGGGACTATGTCTCTCAGCTGGTCTGGGAACGCCTCGGTGTCCCCCCCCAGAAGAGCTGGGGGAAGTAGCTGGGGAGAGGGACTTTTGGACCTCAGTGCTTAGGCTGCTGCCCCCACGACCCGACCCAGAAACAAGTGGAAGAAGAAGATGATGATGATGAAGTTTATGTTGACACCCTTCATTTCTTTGAAGACAGTGATGACAGTGACAACACAAATGACCGTGATGCTGTACTTCATGGTCTTCCTTCCACTGCACAAGCCACACAGCCTGGCCAGCAGTAACTGCTTCCACATTCCACACTGACACATCCCTTACTGCTGTCTGCACGTAGGGTCTGAATCCTGCACCCTCTCTGCACTCCCTTCCTCCCTAACTAAAGAAAATAAAACCTCCCTAAATTTCAGCCCCACTACTCTCAGTGTCTGTCTTCTGCCTGTTGCTGTAGTGAGTTATTAAATGGTATACTGTTCCTTTAATGACACAGTGTCACACAGTGAATAAAAGACAGGTATGATGTGAAGTATTCATCGATAATATTCATGATTTGTGTATGATGATGTCAGGAAAAAGGATAAAAACGATATTGACTTTAGAGAAATTTCTACCTTGCTGTGGAAGAGCAGTGACCTTCTCTTCCTCCATTCTTTTGTCACAGCTGTCAGGCTTAGTAAGAGCTTTCTCAGAGGTCATGGCATTTTCATTGTAGCCCATAACCTCAGGTGATGTGACAGATGGTTTAGGTTTGTAGATCTTGGGGAATTTCAGCAGTGCCTGTGGCTGAATAGACTCTGTAGATTTCTGCACGCTGAACTGGATTATAAGCAAATGAAAAGAAAAGTGAACAAAGAAGAGAAAAAAGATACTTTAGGTAGGTAAATTAGGATGGAGAAATAATTAACAACTCAGTTGAATATAGGGGATACTGTGAGTCATGTGTTTAAAAAAGGTTTAAACTTTTACTTCTATTTCAAGCCAAAATTTTTAATAAGTGTATTAAGATTTATTTCAACAAGAAATTCAATATTACAAACATAATGCACACATTATAATCTTTTATACTTTAAAGAGGTTTAATAAAGAGTTTGTAAAAGGCAGTAATGATATGCTGATGATAATTACAGTCAATTTAGAAAATAATAATAATAATAATAATAATGATAATAATAATAATAATAATAATAATAATAATAATAATAATAATAATAATAATAATAATAACATTTAAACCAAATCTCCATCCACCTGCAACCTGCAAATGCAGACTCTTTCTGTCTCAGATTGATAAGAGGCCAAAGACCAAAGCACTGTTTCTAGAAAGTCTAATTTTCAGGACATTTTCCATAAACTAAATATAATAATTTCATTATTTAATTTTCAATTTACCAATCATATGATTTATTCTTATTGGCAACGAGAGGAGAATACACTAAAATATACAACCTTAGGGGGTATTTCCGAAATATAAAGAAACATTTTTTCTGCATCCTATTAATATTTGGAGGAATATCCATTCCACTGATTTTCTCACTTTGCTGGGAAAAAATAATAATACTTTTTAAAATCTCATTTTCCAGAACATCTTGAGATTTAAAATATGTTAATTATATATTGAGATACATTTATATTTATTCTTATATAGTAGTCAATTTATTCATCTATGACACCTTAAGCTGCTACAAAGAAATAATGGAGTTTCACTGGATCTTGTTTATAATGACAATAAAGTTATTTATATTATATAGTTGTCAAAGGCTGTTTATAGCAGATGTCACAGAAAACCATTTGTTCCATAAAAAACCTTTCCTGGTTTCCTGAAAACAATAATAGATTTGTATGTTTGTTTGTTTGTTTGTTTGCTTGTTTGTTTGTTTATTTGGCACAATAAAGTCAATAAACATTTTCCAGATGATGATGATGATGATAATAATAATAATAATAATAATAATAATAATAATAATAATAATATCTATCATTTTCTTTATCTCATGATAGTGATTAGCAGGTCCTGCAAGAAGGTAAGTCCTGGGTTCAATTTCTGGACTTGGGGAGGGCGTTTCAGTGTGGAGTATGCATGATCTTCCTGTGCTTGCATGGGTTTCCTCTGGGTACTCTGATTTCCTCCCACAGTCCAAAGACATGCACATTAAGCTAATTAGCTGTTCTAAATTGTCCATAGGTGTGAGTGTGAGTTTGAATGGTTGTGGCTGTGTTTTTGCCCTGCGATGAACTGGCAAGCTGTTCAGGGTGCTCAGAGAGAGGCTCCAGCCTCCCTTTGACCCTAGTAGCATTAAACGGTTCAGCAAATGCATAAATGAATGATTGAATGTTTCATCTCTGTTTAGCGCTAAAAAAATGTTTTGGAAAGTTAATGGCTCTGGATTTCTTAAAAGTCTATCAGAAGGGGTCTTTTAATGAAGGGAAAACAATCTGTCATAGAATGATGACAGGTCAACGAGTTGTTTACTGTGCTGGACAATGTTGGCGAATGTCAGGAAGGTCCAGAACTTGTTCCTGATTTAATGAGATTTTCTCATTATATAGTGACAGGTCATTGAATTATTTACACTCTAATAAAAAATTCTCTTGTCTCTCTCTTTCTCCTCATCTCCCTGTGCATACATATTCATATTCAATGTCTGTCCCAAAGACTATTTGTGACTGTTGGATGGGAATGAATATTCATGACCACATTCTATTATGTCCACTTTACAAAGGAGCTGAAATCATTAAATCTGCATGTGTATGTGCTTGACTGGAAATGCGCACACACAGGCCTTGTGCATATGCGTATATGCGTCGTGACTATACACAAACAGTTTCAACATTAAGACAGACTCAGAAATACCACCTGAATCAAATTAGTGGTGTGTGTGTGTGTGTGTGTGTGTGTGTGTGTGTAGGGGGCAAGGTGTGTGATAATTGCATATTAATGCAGATTTATAAGGTATGAGTAAGTACTGAGCAAATAGTCATGTGTGGAGGTGGTTTAGGGATGATTTGTGCAGCAGTGAGAGGTGCAAGGTAGGGGATGTAACACAGATTGACTAATTGTTGTAGCACCAGTTGACTAATACGAGACAAGGCCAAGCCAGGTGGTCTAATTATACACACATCTGATTCACACACACACACACACACACACACACACACACAGCCAGGTGCAGTGGCTTGCCGAAGGTTTCTGAGTCCTGCGATTTTTATAAGAAGAAAATGATCCAGCACAATTAGCCAATAATACCCAACAAACTATTGTAGTTTAAGTGTAGCATTCAAACTATGACAGATTTAACATCTTTTTCAACAAACCAAGTTTACACTTTGTGCACCACTAAATATTACATCATGGTGTTTCTCTTTCAAGGTATCTAAAAATAATTAACACAACCATACAAAAAACTTCAGGAATGAATATGGGTCATTCTCTGATACTGGGTCAAATTTAATGATTCACATTTTGGACCTCATATTTTTCAAATACTGTTTAGAGATTAGTAATTAAAAGAGTGATCCCTGCCCAAAACATATCACACGGACATATACAACATGTCAGACAAAATAATTCGGATACATCCAGCTATAAAAAAAATAAATATTGAAATTTTGCAATCTGTGGACGAAAATTGTGACATTCTTTTTGTTACTTATGTTTCATGCCATGCTATCCCCAAAGTATCGACTCAAAGTGCAAATAGTAAGGCTTGCAATAAAGTTCAGCAGTACTGAAAAAAAAAAAATTCCAAAGTAGAAATTCCTGTTTTTCTTACTTTGTGTACTGAGAATCACACATCAATCATTTATATACAGAACCGACCCATTTTTCCCGTGAGGGGTGAGGTTCCATGTTATGACGTTCACTGTACAACTAAGTGACCTCCTGAAGTGTATTTATTTCAAACATAGTCAAGCAGTAATTCTGCGATGGCCTGGCGAGCTGTCCAGGGTGTACTCTGCCCTTGCCCAGAGTCGGCTGAGATGGGTGCCAGCCTCCTTGTGCCCCTAATTAGGATTCAGCGGCTCAGAAAATGATAAGCTGGACTGCACTGAAATTTGAGGATTGTGAATGTCACACTTTAGGGTACCAGTTTCAGAGAATGACCCATCATTTGTGCAAATCCAACACCAGTTCAGATGGAATGGAGATTAACCTTTTCAGAGTGGAAAAACAGCTATGTACAAAGAGAAATCACTAGAAAAGGTCAAGAGAAACCAGAATACATCTCGACGAAATGACAAAGCATCTCCTGTGTTCTGTGGATCATTGCTACAGAGCCAGATGATATTTTCAGTACTGTCTGAACAGATAACAGCCTCTTCTATTTACAGCCTCCATTACAGCAAACAACCAGCACTGTCTGTGAAGACTAACAATCAGAAATCTATAAATAGCAAGCATCATTTTGCAACAAAGCCAATGCCAGCTCTTAATAGGTCTAATTACTGTAGTCAGGGGTAATCCAACACCACAAGCATTTCATTAAGAATCAATTAGCTGTTCTGAAAAATAATCCTGTCTCACTGATATCCTCTTCTAATGATCTGGAGTGTGAGTGATATGATGCTCACTGAGTCTTCCAGTGAAGGGCTACAGAAGACACTTTCTCAGACATTTCAGAGAAAGTATTGATCAGTCTGAGCAGCTCAGGGAGTTTTAAGTTAAAATATCTGGAAATTGAATGATTTGTTCTACTGCCTTATGCAACCAGGTACATTTTGTATTTCATGCATCTGATCTGTTATCTTTCTGAAAAGCTTATTTAGCCAATGAAGATAATTCTGCACATTTATGTGTCTTGTGAATGTTTCCATATTTCTGTTTGTATAAGGGGTGGCATGGCAGTGTAGTGGTTAACACGTCCATCTTGCAGCAAAAAGGGTTCAAGTTTCAGGATTGATGAGACTAACTGTGGAATTTGTATGTTCTCCCCATGCGGTCCGGCAGTTTAAAGACATGCACATTAGGCTAATTGGCTGTTTCATATTGCCTCCATGTGTGAGTGTGAATGGTTGTGTGTGTGTGTGTGTGTGTGTGTTGGTCCTGCGATGGTCTGGTGAGCTGTTCAGAGTGTACCCTACCTTCACCCACAGTCAGCTGAGATAGGCTCCAACCTCCCTGTGACTCTTGTAGAATTAAGCAGTTCAGCAAATGAATGCATCAAGGCTTGTATAAGCATGCTTTCATGTACTGTATAGATGACTTACCTGCGAGAGAGTGTGCAAAATGCTGGCTTTTGTTCTCTCGGAGTCAGCGCTGTCATCTTTTTCAAATTTGTTCTTCTTACAGTTCTTGCAGAGCAATGACAGGCCACAGAGTGTGAGTGCTCCGGACACGGTTCCCAGGGTTGCTCCAAGAACTGCTGCCACTGAAACGAACATCCTTCACTGCTGCCACTGACACGAACAGCCCTGATCTACCAAAACTGAGCCAAGAAATAAAGTCAGAAGAGGGAAGATGTCTCCTTTTTAATCCTGCGCTTTCATAATGTAAGTTTCAAAAGAAGAAATGATTAATATTAGATGAGAGAGGAGACACGTAAATACAGAGGGGAGGATGGTGCACCACGTGTGCATGTATGTGTGTGAGATGCACCGTCTGCTGTATGATGTGTGCTCAGCCAAGCAGATGGTAGCAGAGAGAGAGAAGAGAGAGAGAGAGAGAGAGAGAAGGAGAGAAACGAGGGAGGTGGGAAAGAGGGAGGGCTTTGAGAACTCATGAGCTATACTTAATAAAGATGAGTCTGTCACTGACACTCCCACGGCCTCAATATATGAATCTCTGTGTGTGTGTGTGTGTTAGAGAGAGAAAGAGTGAGGGAGAGAGCGAGAGTGTGTGTATCTGCGCATCTATGTGTGCGTGTACATTGACGTCAGAGCTCTGTGAAGTCACCTTCACGGAGTCCCATCTCTTCAGATCCTTTCAGTTGCAGGGAAACACTGAAAATATTTCTGTGCATGGACAAAAACATTAATACAACCTACGCAGTTTAAAACTTAGCATTTATAAAATCAAGTTTTTCTATAAAATGTAACAAGGTTCTGTTAATCGTGCATGGTGACAGATTTCGTTTTTATTTACCTTGTCAGATTTTGAGAAAATGAAAACCAGGTTAATAAAGCATACTGTATTTTTCTGTTTTCTGTAAAAGAAAGTAATTATTTTAGAGACCTGTTGCCTTGGAAACAACCCATCCATTTTCAGTGCACCTTGTCTGAGATAAGAACGAGTTCACCAAGTTCATGTATCTGGACAAACAATACTGACAAGGACAGAGCTTAGGGGGGGAAAAAACATTAAATATAACATAAAGATACAAACCATATTATTGATCTTGACCTTCAGATCAGATGCTAGCTCTCACTATGACTCTCAGATCAGATGCCAGCTCTAAAATTCCTCTTTGATCAGACAGTAGCTCTGAATATTATATTCAGATTAAGCAGCAGCTTTAAAATTACTCTCAGAGCTGCAGGGAAGCTGGAGCCTATCTCAGCCGGTGAAGGCGGGATACACCACGAAAAGATTGCTAGACCGTCACAGTGCAACACACACACAACCATTCTCACTCACAATTCGGGGAATTTTAATACAGCCAGTTAGTCTAATGTGCATGTCTTTGAACTGTGGAAGGATTAGAATAATCAGAATAACTGAAGAAAACCCACACAAGCACAGGGAGAACATGCAAATTCTATGCTGATATGTCCTTTCCGAGCCCGGGACTCGAACCCTGGACCTTCTTGCTGTGAGGCAAATGTGTTAATCACTATGCCATCGTGCTGCCCTAAGATCATTCAGCAGCACTGAATTCCTCAGTGGTAATTGCAGAACCTGGTTATGATTCAAAGTCTTGGCTCTTCTGATTCACTCACTCTGTAATGTAAAATCTATACAGCACAGTAGTATGAACCATTCTCAAACAAATCAAGAACAAATTCCACCTTTTATTTTAATACTCTATCTGACAGTGCAATCATTTAAAACACTCGACTTTATTTAACTGATGGCTGGCCCTCCTGTAGATTAATGAACACGCCTCCAGCGGTTGACATTCAGCTTCAGGAACTATGTATAAGCCAATGTTGTACAGCATGTATAGCAAAACATCCCGAAAATCAGTGACAGCCAGTTAGAGCAAACATCTGAACACTGGGATCCCCCAGGGCTGTGTGCTCAGTCCACTGTTGTTCACTCTGCTGACACACAAATGAAATCACATCATATAGTTTGCTGATGACATGTCTGTGGTGGGACTGATCAGTAAAAACTGATCAAGTCAGCCTAAAGTGTGAAGGTTCAAAATATACCAGACTGGTACAGAGTCAACAACCTGTCTCTGAATGTGGACAAAACAGAAAAGATGGTTGTAGACACTAAGTGACCACTCTCTTCTGAACATCGACGGTTTATCCGTGGAGATCATCAAGGGCACCAAATTACTTGGCGTTCATCTGACAGAGAAACTTACCTGGTCCCTCGAACACTAGCTCTGTACCTAAGGAAGCCCAGCAGCATCTCTACTTTCTAATAAGGCTGAGGAAAGCCCACCCCCCCCCCAATCCATCCTTACAACCTTCTACAGAGGGACTAATGAGAGAATCCGAGCAGCAGCATCACAATCTGGTTTGGGAATTGCACCGTCTATAACCTGCATTGGTTACTGAAGACACCAACTGAGAACATCATTGGAGTCTCTTTTCCATCCATCACGGACATTTATACCTCACACTACATTCTCAATGCTACTTGCATTGAAGATGACCCTTTGCACCCCTCAGACAAACTGTTCACCCTCCTGCTTTCTGTAAAAAGGCTCCAAAGCATTCGGGTAAAAAGACTCCAAAGCATTCGGGCCTTTACAGCCAGACTCTGTAACAGTTTCTTTCCTCACACCATCAGACTTCTTAACTCTGTATGTGTAGAAAAGGCACTAAAGTCATCCATAAGGTCATTCAGAATTTTATTTGTGTAGAATGTTCTGTTAGAGATACACTCCATGCAGGTAATTCTGTTAGGCACTGGCCCCACCTGCTGGTGAAACATTGTTATTGACGTCATATGATGCTTGAAGATTGCAGTGTTACAGTGCAATAACTTGTGGTCAGTGTGCTATGTGCTAATGACAAAGTAAGCAGTGTTAAGTTACATTTTTGGTTGTGGTCATGTCTTCATATGGTATCCGACTGAGTAATGTTCATCACTGGATGAGGTGTACAAGTTGAGAGCTATAGGTGCTCAACACATGATTGTATTCCCTGTTGACATGCAAGGCTGTTCACATGTTTTGGCTGTCCTAATTAAGCTCATTACAGGTTAACTGTGTGATGTTGAGTTCAAATATTTTTTAGGAAAAATCAGACACATAATATTTGCTTTTTATATGTAGAAATCAGGGACCCTGCACCTGTGCAGATGAACACATTCTAATTAGCCACGCCTTTACTGATGACCACGATCTTACTAGCCTATCCTGTGAACTACACATCACGCTTCCTTTGGACAGACCAATCTTGTGTTGTCTTACCCCGGTGAATAAGGCAAGAATGTCCTAAGCTCAAGTCCTAGGCTTGAGTTCTCCGCATGCTTGAGTGAGTTTCCTTTGGACACTCCGGTTTCCTCCTACAGTGCAAATGGCCAATGTTAGGCCAGGCCAGGGCTAGGCTAGACCAATGCTAGGCCAGGCCCAGGGATAGGCCAGACCCAGGGATAGGCCATAGATGGCATAGAGACTAATTGGCTATTCCAAATTGACCCTAGGTGTGAGTGTCTGACTGCAACTTTTTTTTTTTTTTAGACTTGTTACTTCAGTACAATAAGTTTTTATTAATTTTGTCTTTAGGTATGTGTGTTATATATTTATTATTATTTATGTAATCACAGCAGTCAACAAGTCTTATAATTATAAAATGTTCCTCTGACTGAAAAATGTTTGGGAAAAGTGAACATTATTACAAAGGTTCTTAAAACATATATATATATATATATATATATATATATATATAAATTTTATTTATTTATTTATTTATTTTTGAACAGCCCAAGGACGGAGGTTCAAGCCCAACTATCAGCGGGATGTCACTTCTGTGCCCCCAGTGCAGCTGTCTCTCAGTGTCTGTGGTGAGAGGCATGTAAAAGAACCATTGCTGATTTTCGTAAAGAGTAGGCTGCATTGCTGTCAGCGTATTTCTGCTCTGCGATGGCCTGGCAAGCTGTCCAGGGTGTACTCTGCCCTCACCCAGAGTTGGCTGAGATGGGCGCCAGCCTCCCC